>CM012448.1:30510423-30802167 GCA_003999625.1 Oryzias javanicus | reverse complement strand
GAGAGAGATCTAACCCTAACCCTAACCTAACCCTAACCTAACCCTAACCCTAACCCTATACCTAACCCTAACCTAACCTACCGAAACCCTAACCCTAAACCCTAACCCTAACCCTAACCTAACCTAACCCTAACCCTAACCCTACCCTAACCCTAACGCCTAACCCTAACCCTAACCCTAACCCTAACGCCTAACCTAACCCTAACCTAACCCTTAACCCTAACCCTAACCCTAACCCTAACCCTAACCCTAAACCCTAACCCTAACCCTAAACCTAACCCTAACCCTAACCTAACCCTAACCCTAACCTAACCCTACCCTAACCTCTAACCCGCTAACCCTAACCCTAACCCTAACCCTAACCCTTACCCTAACCTAACCCTAACCCTAACCCTAACCCTTAACCCGTAACCTAACCCTAACCCTAAACCCTAACCCTTCCGTTTTCAAAACCTTTACCCTGCCTAACCCGTACAGACCAGCTAACCCTAAAAACCCTAATAACTAACCCTAACCCTTAACCCTAACCCATAACCCTAACCTAACCTACCCTAACGCCTAACCCTACGCCTAACCACCCTCTAACCCTAACCCTAACCCTAACCCTAACCCTAACCCTAACCCTAACCTAACCCTAACCCTAACACCCTAACCCTTAACCCTAACCCTAACCCTAACCCTAACCCTTAACCCTAACCCCTAACCCTAACCCTAAAACCCTAACCCTAACCCCGCCTAACCCTACCCTAACCCTAACCCTAACCTAACCTAACCCCTAACCTAACCCTACCCTAACCCTAAAACCTAACCCTAACCCCTAACCCTAACCCTAACCCTAACCCTAACCCAACTACCCTAACCCTAACCCTAACCCTAACCCTACCCCTAACCTTAATAACCCTAATTCTAACCCTAACCCTAACCCTAACGCCTAACCTAAACCCTAACCCTAACCTAACCCTAACCCTAACCTTAACCCTAACCCTAACTACCTTAACCTAACCCTAATGATCGTTTGCCTCCAGAACTTATTTCTTTATTAAAGAAAGACCAAAGGGATTTCCATAAACATTTCAGACTTTAAAAATGAAAAACCAAATCTATCAGTCCAGGAAAAACGAGCACCTTAAAGAATTATCTCAGAATAAACATATATAATTATCAAACCAGCTGATAAAGGTAGTGCTATTGTAATATTAAGTAGAGATCAATATATAATGGAAGCTAAAAGACAATTAAATGATAAAAATTATTATAAGCAACTGAAAGAACCTATGTACTAAATACAGTGCATAAGGTACATACAATTTTGGCCCAACTATGTGAAAAGAAATTTATAAATGAAAAACAGTTTTAGATATTTAAAAGGGGAAGTGGAAGCCACGATTGAGAAGATTTTATATCCTCCCTAAAATACATAAGGACCCTAAGGACTGGAACGGTACCGTTCAAGGTTCCGGCGGGACGACCTATTGTGGCAGATTGTGGGAGCGAAACGTACCAAACGGCGGAGTATTTGGATTATTTTTGAAACCCCTGTCGGTTAAGCATGATTCCTACATTAAAGATACATATCATTTCATAAATTTGATTAAAAATTTGACCGTTCCACATAATTTCATTCTTTTTCACCATCGACATTGATAGCTTATACACAAACATAGACATAGACAAAGGCATGACATCAATTAAAGAAATTTTCATTAAATATCCAGATGACGAAAGACCAGATGAGGAACTACTAAAGTTATTAGAAATAAATCTAAAGAGGAATGACTTTGAATTTAATGGGGAATATTTCCTGCAAGTGAAGGGAACAGCAATGGGGAAACGATTTGCCCCCTCATACGCAAATATTTTTATGGCTGATTGGGAGGAAAGAGCATTAGAGAAATGTAGAATAAAACCCCTCTTATACTTAAGGTATCTGGATGATATCTTTGGTATATGGACAAACTCCAAAGAAGAATTCTTTACATTCATAAAAATATTAAACACACACGATCCATCAATTCATTTGAAATACACTACTCATGACCAATCTATAGATTTTTTAGACACAACTGTCTATAAAGGAAACTCTTTTACAACAGGAAAGTTGGAATCAAAGTTTTTTTTTAAGGACACAGACACTCATGCTCTATTATTCAAAAACTAGTTTTCACCCACAAACACACGCACAAGGGGATAATAAAGTCCCAATTACTCAGATTCAAACGTATTTTGTACCCAAAATGATGACTTTAGAGATGCGGTTAAAACGCTATTTTCAGCATTACGACCTAGAGGATACTCCCATCCTTTCTCAGACGGTGTTTTAAAACCCTTACAGATCAGAGACAAAACAACAAAAAAGTAAAAGAAATAATCCCTTTCATAAGTAATTTTCTACAGGAAGTAAAACAATACACTATAAGATGAAAACTAATTTTAGACAGTTTATTACAGATCAGGGACTACTACCAAAACATGAGATCATATCAGCATATAGACGGAATAAAAATCTTAGAGATTATTTGGTAAAAGCAAAATTAGAACCATTACAAACAATCAACAAACAATTAAACCTGCAAGACCACTTTGTCAGACTACAGTACATTCAAAATAGAGTTAATAAAAAAATCTATAAGATTTCCCAAACCTCTACTTTAAGAACTCCTAATTGTGTTTATGTAATTTTTGTGCTAGCTGTAAAATTCAATACATTGGAGAAACAAAAAATTCAATTTCAACAAGACTAGCACAACATAAATATAACATCTTAAATAAAAAGGAAACGAGCACTTGTTTGGTCAGTCATTTTTTTTACATGGGTGGCATAATTTAAGAATTTCTGGAATACAACATAACTCAATTTGGACGGATAAGAAAGAAAAAAGAAAGAGAGACAATGGATATATTGTCTAAACACAAAAGAACCAATGGCTTGAATAAAAAGTACTAATTTTTGGCCCAAAATACGTTATTGCCCCCGTTGGTTTATTTATTTACTTACTTTCTTCAAACTCTTATTTTTTGTTAAAACTAATTCTAACCTGACCCTTGGACCTGAACCCTAACCTTAACCTTCCCCCTTCTGTAATCTAACTCTAATCTTAATCAGACCCTTCAGATCTGATCCTAATCCTAACCAGATTCTGAATATGACTCTTACCTGATTGGACTAAGAATTAACCTCAGATCTTATTAAATCTTTAACAAAATCCATTAAATAAATAAATAAATAAATACAATTTATTTCATTACACACAAGCACACATAATTAAAAAGTAAGGTAACACTGGGTTCAATTCATTTAATTTTACTTAAAAGAAAATATGGGGTCAAATACTGTATAAACGTATTAAAGTATAAATTTCATAACACGTCAATTCATAATAAATACAAATAATTAAAGTAGAAAGATAAGGAACTTAAAATACAACTGAAAAGAATATTAACTAAGCCAAAAAAAGACGAAAAAACACACACAACTCCAACAGGACTGGGGAGGAGCCCAGACATTATATAAAGGAGAGAGGCTGCGCAGAGCTCACTCTCACTCTGGCCTCCGAAGGGTAAACAGCTCTCTGAGAACCAGGAAAACGAATTCCACTTGTTAGAGCGTGCTATTAGGCCTGAAGAAGACCTGAATCCAGGTCGAAACGTCGCCGCCACAGCACGCCAACCTTTTTTTCTATATATAGCCTTTCTATTTTAGTTTTGTGGTTTTTTCGCCTTTGTGGGTTGTTTTTCGTTACTATATAATTTTGTTTACGCATTTAGTTTCTATTAAAGTACAAATATACAAAGACAAAAAAAAGCAAATAATACAAAAAACAAAAAAAATAATTACACATATATATTATACCTAAAACTAAAAAATACATTATTAAAATATAATACCAAAGGCGAAATCAAAAAAACACACACAACATGGATGGAGACTGGATACTGGTCCAACCGCGAAAGAAAAAACAGCGGCCCCTCCAAAACTTTCCTCACATGTGGGGACGAAATGAGGCCCACTTAGGGATGGACCGTGCACCGCCCAACTTCCAAGGAAGGGGGGCTGCTTTCCAGTTACCTAACCCTAACCCTAACCCTAACCCTAACCCTAACCCTAACCCTAACCCTAACCCTCCCCTCCCCACCAGTGTCCCTAACCTTAACCAAACCCCCACCCCCCATCCCACCCCCCCTCGCCTAACCCTAAGTTTCCCAAAAACATATTTTATTTAGCAGACATATCTATAACCCCTCACCAACCAGTTTCCCTAAACCTAACCACCACCCCCCATCGCCTAACCCTAAGTTTCCCAAAAACATATTTTATTTAGCAGATATGTTTATAACCCCTCACCCACCAGTTTCCCTAAACCTAACCACCACCCCCCTCGCCTAACCCTAAGTTTCCCAAAAACATATTTTATTTAGCAGACATATCTATAACCCCTCACCAACCAGTTTCCCTAAACCTAACCACCACCCCCTCGCCTAACCCTAAGTTTCCCAAAAACATATTTTATTTAGCAGACATGTTTATAACCCCTCACCCACCAGTTTTCCTAAACCTAACCACCCCACCCCCTCGCCTAACCCTAAGTTTCCCCCAATTTTAGTTTCCTCTTATTAATTTATAAGCCTTTATTATAACCCCCCACCCACCGGTTCTTCTAACCTTAACCACGCCCCTTCCTTGCCAAAACCCAGCCTTTGAATCCGGAATAGACCCTTTCCCTTCTCTTTCTTATCTGTTTTCAACTTTATGACGAATCCACACACTAGACACTTCAAGGGATTTTCGAATCCCACTGCACTCATGCTAATAACAAGGGCCTCAAAAACCCATTGCACAACTCACCATCCTTAAAAACAAATAGGACTCCAGCACATACACCTCAAAGGATATTCATATCCTACAACACTCACTGACATCTACAAGGGATATTTCATTCCCACCTGCACAACTTTACATACCACATTAGCTTCATTCGTCCTTCTTATTTTTTATTTTATTCCTTCTTACCAACTTACCTACAATATTTATTTCCTTTTCTTCTCATGCACCCCTTTTAACAATAGATACCTACGCAAACAAGGACATGTACAACGTGTCCTACTACACATATGGAAAGGCTACTTGGTTCACCTTGGCTCGCCTTGGTTTACCTTGGTTCCGATGCACCACACAGCACAACAAAACAAAACCCACCATTACAATACATATATAAGTTTTGGTTGTCTATGACTATCCTAACTGATCATGTATGAAGAGTGCCTTCCCCGAGCTTCTGGAGACCGGCACACCGTGGTTCGCCATTGAGTGGAGTCCGAACCGAAGCACGGGTCCAGGTTGGGCCTTCGGCCCAACCTGAACAACTAACCTAACCCTAACCCTACCCTAACCCTAACCCTAACCCTAACCCTAACCCTAACCCTAACCCTAACCCTAACCCTAACCCTAACCCTATATACCTAACCCTAACCCTAACCCTTCCTTCATACTTAGAGGCTTGATATTAGAGTATGACGGTCCTCAGGTACCCCCTACTCGCCCACCGAGTATGGAGGGCCTACTCCAAGGTTTGGCCCAAACCATGTCCCACGCAAGCCAATCGTACCTCACCACGTTCGGCCCGGCCCACTGACCGACATATCCAAAGGAGGTCCGGCTGCAAAGCCCACAAGTGGTACCTCCAACTTCAAAAATTTGCACTCAAAAGTTACCCCCAGTAGACTCCAAATGGTCCAAAACGTGCTCCTAAGTGGTTTCTGGGGGGACCATTTTGGCTCAAAACACTTAGAACATTTTCCGCCCGGCCTCATCCTGGAATCCCATTGGTCGAGAGGTTTTTCGCTTATAACTCCCGAACCGTAGCTCGTAGAGACTTGGAAACGCTCTCCGTCAGACATAATTCGGCCACGCTGAACACGCAGGAAGTGTCCCCGAGTCTCTACGGACCTTCCGTTCAAAAGTTACGCCCAAAAGTACCCCAAAAGTGGGCGGAGCTCAGGAACCGTAGGTCCGAGAGGCGTGGGGACAGCGCCAATCGGTTTCTAACCCCGTGTCGTGGGGAAAAGTTTGGTTTCATCTCTCTACGACCTTCCGTTCAAAGTTACTGGGGGGCGACAGACCAGCAAAAAACCCTATATACCTAACCCTAACCTAACCCTAACCCTAACCCTAACCCTAACCCTAACCCTAACCTAACCCTAACCCTAACCCTAACCCTAACCCTAACCCTAACCCTAACCCTAACCCCTAACCCCTAACCCTAACCCTAACCCTACCCTAACCCTAACCCTAACCCTAACCCTAACCCTAACCCTACCCTAACCCTAACCCTAACCCTAACCCTAAACCCTAACCCTCTCTCCTAACCCTACCCTAACCCTAACCCTAACCCTAACCCTAACCCTAACCCTAACCCTAACCCTAACCCTAACCCTTTTGTTTACGCATTTAGTTTCTATTAAAGTACAAATATACAAAGACAAAAAAAGCAAATAATACAAAAACAAAAAAATAATTACACATATATATTTATACCTAAAAACAAAAATACATTATTAAAATATAATACCAAAGGCGAAATCAAAAAAAACACACACAACATGGATGGAGACTGGATACTGGTCCAACCGCGAAAGAAAAAACAGCGGCCCCTCCAAACTTTCCTCACATGTGGGGACGAAATGAGGCCCACTTAGGGATGGACCGTGCACCGCCCAACTTCCAAGGAAGGGGGGCTGCTTTCAGTTACCTACCCTAACCCTAACCCTAACCCTAACCCTACCCTTGCAAACGCTCTCCGTCAGACATAATTCGCTGACACGCAGGAAGTGTCCCCGAGTCTCTACGACCTTCCGTTCAAAAGTTACGCCCAAAAGTACCCCAAAAGTGGGCGGAGCTCAGGAACCGTAGGTCCGAGAGGCGTGGGGACAGCGCCAATCGGTTTCTAACCCCGTGTCGTGGGGGAAAGTTTGGTCTCTCTCTTCCTTCAAAGTTTACTGGGCGACAGACCAGCAAAAAACCCTATATACCTAACCCTAACCCCTAACCCTACCCACCCTAACCCTAACCCTAACCCTAACCCTAACCCTAACCCTAACCCTAACCCTAACCCTAACCCTAACCCTAACCCTAACCCTAACCCTAACCCTAACCCTAACCCTAACCCTAACCCTAACCCTAACCCTGCCGCATCTGGAAAGTGTCGCGGGCCAAAACCCCGTCCCAAAGTCGGGTCCACGTAGCGGTCTGGACCCTTTACCCCATTTTTTGGCCCAAGTCAGCAGGGCCACTTGGTTTTTCGCCCAAATCCTTGATGGATTCCGCATCAGCCCGCCCGAGTCCAGAACGGCGCTCGGGGTCCAAATCGGACCTTCCGGGCCGGGATCTGGACCCCGAGGCCGAGCCCCAAATTCGCCCGAAAAAAATTCCAAAAAAATACTTCCTTCATACTTAGAGGCTTGATATTAGAGTATGACGGTCCTCAGGTACCCCCTACTTGCCCACCGAGTATGGAGGGGCCTTCCAAGGTTTGGCCCAAACCATGTCCCACGCAAGCCAATCGTACCTCACCACGTTCGGCCCCCCCACTGACCGACATATCCGAAGGAGGTCCGGCTGCAAAGCCCACAAGTGGTACCTCCAACTTCAAAAATTTGCACTCAAAAGTTACCTCCAATAGACTCCAAATGGTCCAAAACGTGCTCCTAAGTGGTTTCTGGGGGGACCATTTTGGCTCAAAACACTTAGAACATTTTCCGCCAGGCCTCATCCTGGAATCCCATTGGTCGAGAGGTTTTTCGCTCATAACTCCCGAACCGTAGCTCGTAGAGACTTGGAAACGCTCTCCGTCAGACATAATTCGGCCACGCTGAACACGCAGGAGTGTCCCCGAGTCTCTACGACCTTCCGTTCAAAAGTTACGCCAAAAGTACCCTAAAAGTGGGCGGAGCTCAGGAACCGTAGGTCCGAGAGGCGTGGGGACAGCGCCAATCGGTTCTAACCCCCGTGTCGTGGGGGAAAAGTTTGGTTTTCTCTCTACCTCTCCGTTCAAAAGTTGTGGGGGCGACAGACCAGCAAAACCCTATATACCTAACCCTAACCCTAACCCTAACCCTAACCCTAACCCTAACCCTAACCCTAACCCTAACCCTAACCCTAACCAATTGTGTGTATTTAATTACCTGCAAAACATGCAATAAAAAATATGTGGGAGAAACGGGCAGAACAATCCACGAAAGATTCCTGGGCCATAAACAAAATATTGTGGGTCAGCACAGGACTCACCAGATCCTTACCCAGCACTTCCTGGCTCACGGGTGGGCGGCGGTCCAGGCCTCTGTCCTGGAGTGTAACCCACACTGGAGCCAGGCTCAGAGACGAAGGGCTGAAAGGATTTGGATTGCAAAATTAGACACTCTCCATCCACAGGGCCTGAATGAGAGAGGGCCCTTCTCCCCCTGGAATGACCCGAGAGGAAGGCCCAAACCTTAATCAGTCTGTCCTCTCATTAACAAAAGTAATTATTCTTATTATTTCCCCTGATTAAAACCTCCCCCTTTTAGAAACCCTAAACTTAACCCCAGGGACCCTGGCAAAAAAATCCCCCCTTAAAACCAAACCAGGTTAACTTTCCCTAACCCTAACCCTAAACCAAACCAGGTTAACTTTCCCTAACCCTAACCCTAAACCAAACCAGGTTAACTTTCCCTAACCCTAACCCCTTAAAACCAAACCAGGTTTACTTTCCCTAACCTTAACCACTCCCTCCCCTTCTAATTAGAAATTCCCCTTAAAGCCCTATTTAAATATCACATTTTTATTTAACATCTTTATAATATAATATATTATTTTTGGATGGGGGCTCTGCCCATGATTGGGCGTATGGAGTGTGCACTGACCTCTGCCTCTGATTCTTATTGGGGGGCGGGGTACAAAACGCTCTTCATCTCAACGCTAACCCTAACCTAACCCTAACCTTAACCCTAACCCTAACCCTAACCATTACAAACAATCAACAAACAATTAAACCTGCAAGACCAACTTTGTCAGACTACAGTACATTCAAAATAGGTTAATAAAAAAATCTCTATAAGATTTCCCAAACCTCTACTTTAGAACTCCTAATTGTGTTTATGTAATTTTTGTGCTAGCTGTAAAATCAATACATTGGAGAAACAAAAAATTCAATTTCAAAAGACTAGCACAACATAAATATAACATCTTAAATAAAAAAGGAAACGAGCACTTGTTTGGTCAGTCATTTTCTTTTACATGGTGTGGCATAATTTAAAATTTCTGGAATACAACATAACTCATTTGGGACGGATAATAAAGAAAAGAAAAAATAGAAAGAGAGACAATGTATATATGTCTAAACACAAAAAGAACCAAATGGCTTGAATAAATAAGTACTAATTTTGGCCCAAATACGTTATTGCCCCCGTTGGTTTATTTATTTTACTTACTTTCTTCAAACTCTGTATTTTTTGTTAAAACTAATTCTAACCTGACCCTTGGACCTGAACCCTAACCTTAACCTTCCCCCCTTCTGTAATCTAACTCTAATCTTAATCAGACCCTTCAGATCTGATCCTAATCCTAACCAGATTCTGAATATGACTCTTACCTGATTGGACTAAGAATTAACCTCAGATCTTATTAAATCTTTAACAAATCCATTAAATAAATAAAATAATAAATACAATTTATTTCATTACACACAAGCATACATAATTAAAAAGTAAGGTAACACTGGGTTCAATTCATTTAATTTTACTTAAAAGAAAATATGGGTCAAATACTGTATAAACGTATTAAAGTATAAATTTCATAACACGTCAATTCATAATAATACAAATAATTAAGTAGAAAGATAAGGAACTTAAAATACAACTGAAAAGAATATTAACTAAGCCAAAAAGACGAAAAACACACACAACTCCAACAGGACTGGGGGAGGAGCCCAGACATTATATAAAGGAGAGAGGCTGCGCGCAGAGCTCACTCTCACTCTGGCCTCCGAAGGGTAAACAGCTCTCTGAAGAACCAGGAAAACGAATTCCACTTGTTTAGAGCGTGCTATTAGGCCTGAAGAAGACCTGAATCCAGGTCGAAAACGTCGCCGCCCACAGCACGCCAACCTTTTTTTCTATATATTAGCCTTTCTATTTTAGTTTTGTGGTTTTTTTCGCCCTTTGTGGTTGTTTTTCGTTACTATATAATTTTGTTTCGGCATTTAGTTTCTATTAAAGTACAAATATACAAAGACAAAAAAAAGCAAATAATACAAAAAAAAAAAAATAATTACACATATATATTTATATCCTAAAACTAAAAAATACATTATTAAAATCATATACCAAAGGCGAAATCAAAAAACACACACAAACATGGATGGAGACTGGATACTGGGTCCAACCGCGAAAGAAAAAACAGCGGCCCTCCAAAACTTTCCTCACATGTGGGGACGAAATGAGGCCCACTTAGGGATGGACCGTGCACCGCCACAACTTCCAAGGAAGGGGGGCTGCTTTCCAGTTACCTAACCCTAACCCTAACCCTAACCCTAACCTAACCCTGCAAACGCTCTCCGTCAGACATAATTCGGCCACGCTGACACGCAGGAAGTGTCCCCGGAGTCTCTACGACCTTCCGTTCAAAAAGTTACGCCCAAAAGTACCCCAAAAGTGGGCGGAGCTCAGGAACCGTAGGTCCGAGAGGCGTGGGGACAGCGCCAATCGGTTCTAACCCCCGTGTCGTGGGGGAAAAGTTGGTTTCATCTCTCTACGACCTTCCGTTCAAAAGTTACTGGGGGGCGACAGACCAGCAAAAACCCTATATACCTAACCCTAACCCTAACCCTAACCCTAACCCTAACCCTAACCCTAACCCTAACCCTAACCCTTAACTTTCCCTAACCCTAACCCTTAAAACCAAACCAGGTTACTTTCCCTAACCTTAACCACTCCCTCCCTTCTAATTAGAATTCCCTTAAAAGCCCTATTTAAATATCCACATTTTTATTTAACATCTTTATAATATAAATATATTTTTGGATGGGGGCTCTGCCCATGATTGGGCTGTATGGAGTGTGCACTGACCTCTGCCCTCTGATTCTTATTGGGGGGGCGGGGTACAAACGCTCTTCATTCTAACCCTAACACCTGACCAGGCCGCTTTTACTAAACTTAACCTCACTGGAAATGGGCTCCAGTGGACTCAGAACGTCCCAAAACATGTCCGACAGGGACGCGACACACATTTCCAAATCAGCGCCGTCCAAATACACCTGACCAGGCCGCTTTTACTAAACTTAACCTTCACTGGAAATGGGCCTCCAGTGGACTCAGAACGTCCCAAAACATGTCCGACAGGGACGCGACACACATTCCCAAATCAGCACCGTCACCTGAAGCGAGCCCCCAAATTTCACGTGGATACGACAAAAAATGCCCCCGTGGCAAGCAAAAAGGCACCCAGAGGTCAGAGGTCACGCTAAAGGCCTCTTTCGGCCAACCAGGCCCTGACCGTTGATGCCTGAGGCACCAAATTCGACGTGACGCATCAGGGTCCCAGCCTGACCGTATCCTGTGATTTTGGTGCTCCTCGGACAAGGCGTTGTCGTGCTAGAGCCCCGCCTACAGTGTTTTCCGGCCTGTGGCTGAATAACCTCTCAGGGGGGGGCCCACGGGGAACGGAATGTCGTGGAACCCTGAAACTCAAAACACGGCTTCGGGGCCTTGCCCTGATGCGTGCTGCAAAGTTTGGTAGCTTACAAATGAATGGGGGCGGAGCTGTACAAGAAAACGCCATTCGCCGCTCCGTGACCCACATTTGGGGGTCCACACGGGGAACCGAGTCACGTGGAATCTTGAGACTTTAAACACTCTTCCAGGACCATCCTCTGGTGCTGTCTGTGAAGTTTGGTAGCTTACAATTGAAGGGGGGCGGAGATATTCAAGAAAACGCCATTCGCCACCGCGAAACCCACTTTTGGGGGTCCCCAAGGGGAACGGATTGACGTGGAACCACCAAACTTTAAACACTCTTCCGGGACGTCCCTCCGGTGCTGTTTGTAAAGTTTGGTGGATAAAGAACGAAAGGGGGCGGAGTTAGAGCCCGAAAACGCTCCACGCCGTGGCGAAACCCACGTTTCGGGGTCCCCACAGGGGACGCTTTGACGTGGACACTTGAGACTCTAAACACTCCTTTAGGACGGCCCTCTGGTGCTGTGTGTGAAGTTTGGTGGCTTACAAATGAAGGGAGGCGGAGATATTCAAGAAAACGCCATCCGCGCCCGCGGAACCCACGTTTTGGGGTCCCACCGGGGAACGGATTGACGTGGAACCACCAAACTTTAAACACTCTTCCGGGACGTCCCTCCGGTGCTGTTTGTAAAGTTTGGTGGATAAAGAACGAAAGGGGGCGGAGTTACAGCCCGAAAACCCTCCACGCCGTGGCGAAACCCACGTTTCGGGGTCCCCACAGGGGACGCTTTGATGTGGACACTTGAGACTTTAAACACTCCTTTAGGACGGCCCTCTGGTGCTGTGTGTGAAGTTTGGTGGCTTACAAATGAAGGGGGGCGGAGATATTCAAGAAAACGCCATTCGCCACCGCGGAACCACGTTTGGGTCCCCACGGGAACGGATTGACGTGGAGCCTCGAAACTTTAAACGCACCTCCAGGACGTCACTCTGGTGCGTGTGTAAAGTTTGGTGGATAAAGAACGAAAGGGGGCGGAGTTAGAGCCAAAAACGCTCCACGCGTGGCGAAACTCACGTTTTCGGGGTCCCCACGGGGAACGGATTGACGTGGAGCACCAAACTTTAAACACTCCCCGGGACGTCACTCTGGTGCAGCCTACCAAGTTTGGTGCGTAAGGACTGAAGGGGGCGGAGCTATTCAAGAAAAACCCATTTTTGAAGGCCGCGGACACCCGAAAAACGCCTTAACGGAAGCCTAACGAGCATAACTCGCCTACGCTGTCGAATTGGGGTCTGATTTTTTTAGGTACGTGGGGGCTACTGCCCGCCTACAGTGTTTAAAATCTGAGATCAATCGGATAAAAGATGGCCGCGCTACGCCGCAAAAGGCTAACCGAAATTCGCTAGAAAAAAATTCAGGAAAAATACTTCCTTTTCACTGACAGACTTGAAATTGGACTACAATGTGTCTTTTGAGACGCTGATCCAGGAACCAAAGCTCGTTTGGAGCTAGCATGATGCTAAAGCTAACTAGCTAGCCAAATGAGCTAGCGCTACGAAATTTCTCGTGCTTGTACAAGTCCACGAGACAAGCGTAGCTGTCAAGTTTCAGCTGATTCCGACGATATCTGGCGACAGGGGACCTCGACGAAAGGCCAAAAAATCCCCGCCTTTAAGGCGCCGCCATTTCCGAGGGCAAAGTCCGATCGGAGCGGAAAGGGTGTCTCTGCGCTCGCGTTGGCCCCCTTTACAACATATTTGAGTTTCGTTCCGCTGCGGCATCTGGAAAGTGTCGCGGGCCAAAACCCCATCCCAAAGTCGGGTCCACGTAGCGGTCTGGACCCTTTACACCCCATATTTTGGCCCAAGTCAGCAGGGCCACTTGGTTTTTCGCGCCAAATCTTTGATGGATTCCGCATCAGCAGCCCGCCCGAGTCCAGAACGGCGCTCGGGGTCCAAATCGGACCTTCCCGGGCCGGGATCTGGACCCCGAGGCCCAGGTCCAAATTCGCTCCAAAAAAATTCTAAAAAAATACTTCCTTCATACTTAGAGGCTTGATATTAGAGTATGACGGTCCTCAGGTACCCCCCTACTCGCCCACCGAGTATGGAGGGCCTACTCCAAGGTTTGGCCCAAACCATGTCCCACGCAAGCCAATCGTACCTCACCACGTTCGGCCCGGCCCACTGACCGACATATGCAAAGGAGGTCCGGCTGCAAAGCCCACAAGTGGTACCTCCAACTTCAAAAATTTGCACTCAAAAGTTACCCCCAGTAGACTCCAAATGGTCCAAAACGTGCTCCTAAGTGGTTTCTGGGGGGACCATTTTGGCTCAAAACACTTAGAACATTTTCCGCCCGCCTCATCCTGGAATCCCATTGGTCGAGAGGTTTTTCGCTTATAACTCCGAACCGTAGCTCGTAGAGACTTGGAAACGCTCTCCGTCAGACATAATTCGGCCACGCTGAACACGCAGGAAGTGTCCCCGAGTCTCTACGACCTTCCGTTCAAAAGTTACGCCCAAAAGTACCCCAAAAGTGGCGGAGCTCAGGAACCGTAGTCCGAGAGGCGTGGGACAGCGCCAATCGGTTTCTAACCCCCGTGTCCGGGGGAAAAGTTTGGTTTCATCTCTCTACGCCTTTCCGTTCAAAAGTTACTGGGGGCGACAGACCAGCAAAAACCCTATATACCTAACCCTAACCCTAACCCTAACCCCTAACCCTAACCCTAACCCTAACCCTAACCCTTACCCTAACCCTAACCCCCCTACCCCTAACCCTAACCCTAACCCTAACCCTAACCCTAACCCTAACCCTAACCCTAACCCTAACCCTAACCCTACCCTAACCCTAACCCTAACCCTAACCCTAACCCTAACCCTACCCCTAACCCTAACCCTAACCGTAGCTCGTAGAGACTTGGAAACGCTCTCCGTCAGACATAATTCGGCCACGCTGAACACGCAGGAAGTGTCCCCGAGTCTCTACGACCTTCCGTTCAAAAGTTACGCCCAAAAGTACCCCAAAAGTGGGCGGAGCTCAAACCGTAGGTCCGAGAGGCGTGGGGACAGCGCCATCGGTTTCTAACCCCGTGTCGTGGGGAAAAGTTTGGTTTCATCTCTCTAACGACCTTCGTTCAAAAGTTACTGGGGGGCGACAGACCAGCAAAAACCCTATATATACCTAACCCTAACCCTAACCCTACCCCTAACCCTAACCCTAACCCTAACCCTAACTTCCAAGGAAGGGGGGCTGCTTTCCAGTTACCTAACCCTAACCCTAACCCTAACCCTAACCCTAACCCTAACCCTAACCCGAGAGGCGTGGGGACAGCGCCAATCGTTTCTAACCCCCGTGTCGTGGGGGAAAAGTTTGGTTTCATCTCTCTACGACCTTCCCGTTCAAAAGTTACTGGGGGGCGACAGACCAGCAAAAACCCTATATACCTAACCCTAACCCTAACCCTAACCCTAACCCTAACCCTAACCCTAACCCTAACCCCCTGTCGGTTAAGCATGATTCCTACATTAAAGATACATATCATTTCATAAATTTGATTAAAAATTTGACCGTTCCACATATATTCATTCTTTCACCATCGACATTGATAGCTTATACACAAACATAGACATAGACAAAGGCATGACATCAATTAAAGAAATTTTTCATTAAATATCCAGATGACGAAAGACCAGATGAGGAACTACTAAAGTTATTAGAAATAATCTAAAGAGGAATGACTTTGAATTTAATGGGGAATATTTCCTGCAAGTGAAGGGAACAGCAATGGGAAACGATTTGCCCCTCATACGCAAATATTTTATGGCTGATTGGGAGGAAAGAGCATTAGAGAAATGTAGAATAAAACCCCTCATATACTTAAGGTATCTGGATGATATCTTGGTATATGAAAACTCCAAAGAAGAATTCTTTACATTCATAAAAAAATTAAACACACACGATCCATCAAATTCATTTGAAATACACTACTCATGACCAATCTATAGATTTTTTAGACACAACTGTCTATAAAGGAAACTCTTTTACACAAACAGGAAAGTTGGAGATCAAAGTTTTTTTAAGGACACAGACACTCTGCTCTATTATTCAAAACTAGTTTTCACCCACAACACACCACGCACAAGGATAAATAAAGTCCCAATTACTCAGATTCAACACGTATTTGTACCCAAAATGATGACTTTAGAGATGCGGTTAAAACGCTATTTTCAGCATTTACGACCTAGAGGATACTCCCGATCCTTTCTCAGACGGTGTTTTAACCCTTACAGATCAGAGACAAAACAACAAAAAGTAAAAGAAATAATCCTTTCATAAGTAATTTTTCTACAGGAAGTAAAACAATACACTATAAGATGAAACTAATTTTAGACAGTTTATTACAGATCAGGGACTACTACCAAAACATGAGATCATATCAGCATATAGACGGAAAATAAAAATCTTAGAGATTATTTGGTAAAAGCAAAATAAGAACCATTACAAACAATCAACAAACAATTAAACCTGCAAGACCACTTTGTCAGACTACAGTACATTCAAAATAGAGTTAATAAAAAAATCTATAAGATTTCCCAAACCTCTACTTTAAGAACTCCTAATTGTGTTTATGTAATTTTTTGTGCTAGCTGTAAAATTCAATACATTGGAGAAACAAAAAATTCAATTTCAACAAGACTAGCACAACATAAATATAACATCTTAAATAAAAAGGAAACGAGCACTTGTTTGGTCAGTCATTTTCTTACATGGGTGGCATAATTTAAGAATTTCTGGAATACAACATAACTCAATTTGGACGGATAAAGAAAGAAAAAAGAAAGAGAGACAATGGATATATTGTCTAAACACAGAAGAACCAAATGGCTTGAATAAAAGTACTAATTTTTGGCCCAAATACGTTATTGCCCCCGTTGGTTTATTATTTACTTACTTTCTTCAAACTCTGTATTTTTTGTTAAAACTAATTCTAACCTGACCCTTGGACCTGAACCCTAACCTTAACCTTCCCCCTTCTGTAATCTAACTCTAATCTTAATCAGACCTTCAGATCTGATCCTAATCCTAACAGATTCTGAATATGACTCTTACCTGATTGGACTAAGAATTAACCTCAGATCTTATTAAATCTTTAACAAATCCATTAAATAAATAAATAAATAAATACAATTTATTTCATTACACACAAGCATACATAATTAAAAAGTAAGGTAACACTGGGTTCAATTCATTTAATTTTACTTAAAAGAAAATATGGGGTCAAATACTGTATAAACGTATTAAAGTATAAATTTCATAACACGTCAATTCATAATAAATACAAATAATTAAAGTAGAAAGATAAGGAACTTAAAATACAACTGAAAAGAATATTAACTAAGCCAAAAAGACGAAAAACACACACAACTCCAACAGGACTGGGGGAGGAGCCCAGACATTATATAAAGGAGAGAGGCTGCGCAGAGCTCACTCTCACTCTGGCCTCCCGAAGGGTAAACAGCTCTCTGAGAACCAGGAAACGAATTCCACTTGTTAGAGCGTGCTATTAGGCCTGAAGAAGACCTGAATCCAGGTCGAAACGTCGCCGCCACAGCACGCCAACCTTTTTTTCTATATATAGCCTTTCTATTTTAGTTTTGTGGTTTTTTCGCCCTTTGGGTTGTTTTTCGTTACTATATAATTTTGTTTACGCATTTAGTTTTATTAAAGTACAAATATTACAAAGACAAAAAAAAAGCAAATAATACAAAAACAAAAAAAATAATTACACATATATATTTATACCTAAAACTAAAAAATACATTATTAAATATAATACCAAAGGCGAAATCAAAAAAACACACCACAAGACATGGAGGAGACTGGATACTGGTCCAACCGCGAAAGAAAAACAGCGGCCCTCCAAAACTTTCCTCACATGTGGGACGAAATGAGGCCCACTTAGGGATGGACCGTGCACCGCCCAACTTCCAAGGAAGGGGGGCTGCTTTCCAGTTACCTAACCCTAACCCTAACCCTAACCCTAACCCTAACCCTTGCAAACGCTCTCCGTCAGACATAATTCGGCCACGCTGAACACGCAGGAAGTGTCCCCGAGTCTCTACGACCTTCCGTTCAAAAGTTACGCCCAAAAGTACCCCAAAAGTGGGCGGAGCTCAGGAACCGTAGGTCCGAGAGGCGTGGGGACAGCGCCAATCGGTTTCTAACCCCCGTGTCGTGGGGGAAAAGTTTGGTTTCATCTCTCTACGACCTTCCGTTCAAAAGTTACTGGGGGGCGACAGACCAGCAAAAACCCTATATACCTAACCCTAAGAACCTGATAAAGGCAGAAAATACCCTAACCCTTTCTGTTTTCTTCTCTTCAAAGTTTAGATTGTGTATGTTCATCCTCTTAAACCATCTTCTAAATCAAATTTGAATAAGTTTATTTCAAGCAACCAAAGCAAGAATAATGTATATACAGAACAATCAACAGAGGTTTACATCCCTACAAAGATATCTCAGATATAAGATAACTTGGTATCAAATCCTAATCATGATTAAAATATAAAACTAGACTAAGTTTGAAACAGCACAATTTTCAAAACCAAGATTTCAAAATCTAAGACTTTAAGGCTTTTTAATGTCTCATTTATAAAAATTAGACCCTGATTACATTTTTAATTAGTGTTCTTCTAAACTTGGATTAGACTTCGATGTGCTGCTGAATTGTAGTCTTTAATGCTTGAATGTGAACAGAACTTTGTGTGTCTTAGGGATAATTTGACCTGAAGAACTTTGTTAGATTTCAATTGAGACACACCCCCCCCACACACACACACACAAAAAAAACAAATGTTTTATGACCCAACACCAGAATGCAGACAGGAAAAACAAACACATCTGAGAGCTTAATTTTTATTAGAAAACATAAAACCAGCACTGGAAAGAGTCAGATTGTGGATTGAATTCAGGATAACATCACTCAGACAACCAGAGTTTGAACGTCCGATCGTACGAGCTGGTGGCGATCAGCTTCCCATCGGGCGACACGTCCACACTCATCACCTGATGACACGAACAGTATCAGTCACGTCAGACCAGCATCAGTCACATGTCTAAACACAATCACAGCTCATACCTTCCCCTCATGTCCAGCTAAGGTCTTCAAAGGAGTCCATCCCGGGTGACTCCAGACTTTTGCAGTGTTGTCATAAGCCCCCGTCAACAGGAAGTGGCCGTCTGTGGCTGCAGATGAAAACAAGTTATGAGAAAACTCAAACTTCAGTAACAAAAGCAGTAGTGTAGCTTTAAAACAGCAGCCATAGGGAAGTAAATGTAGTTACGTTGGAAGCGGACAGTGGACAGCAGGTTCTGGTGGGCCGGGACTGTGTACAGACACTTCCTGTTGCGCATTTCCCAAACCTTACAGGTATTGTCACCACTTCCTGTTGCCAAATGATGGCTGGCAGAGGAAACGAAAACTTCAGACCCAGATGAAACAAGCCTCTCTGTTATATCTCTGGATGTAAATTATGTATTTCATCGGTTGAAATGATTGCTCATCTCATGTTGAGTTTCAGTCAACAGCTCTGGATTGATGGATCTTTTCTGAAATGCAGTTGGCTGACCCATTAGGAGAGAAGTGCAGACTGTAGATCTCCTTCAGGTGTCCCTCCAGGAAGACCACACAGCGCCCGGTTCTCAGGTCCCAGACTCTTCCAAATGAGTCCAACCCGCTGAAAGAATCAACACAAGAATGAAAAAAAACACACAAAAGTGACCGTTCATGTGACTTTTATTGCAGAAGGAAATGTGTGTATTTTAAGATGATTACTTTAGACTTGACTTTAGAAATAATCAAGTGAGCACACAGACTCACACATGATGGCTAGCAGACGGGGCCCGTACAGGGTGAAAGCTCAGGTCGTGGACTCCTTTGCTGTGACCCTCCTGATGGAGGATCTCCTCCTGGACCTCCAGGTCCCACAGACGCCACGAGTTATCGTAGCTGTGTACAGAACAGGACAGTCTAACATCCAGCTGCACATCAGCCCCATACTGGGCACTACAACAGTCTCTGACCTACCAGGTTGTTCCCAAAAATCTTCCAGATGGATGCCAGGCCACTCGAGACACTCTGTCACTGTGACCCTCGATGTCTGCCACGGGTTCATCACTACAGCCACCACACAGAGAGTCAGAAGGTTTAGCGATTCCTTACAGATCGTACATGGCCATAGAATAGACAGTAAAGGAAAATGCTAAAGGCGCTGCACATTCCGGGGGCTCCAGAGAGGGGAGAAGAATAAAGGAGACACCTCAGCTCATCGGCTGTTTCAATGCCTCCACAATACATAAACTAGCTGGTATTATGATGTCTTGATGAGAAACAACAAGCCCACATTAATGTATCTGCATATGGAAGCCTGTGGAGGGCTGCATTCCTGCATGATTTCCAACATACCTGCTCTGGTATGTTCTAATTGGCTGGACACACCTGAAGCAGGTAGTCATGAGTAGAGCTTGGATATCTGGAAATCATGCAGACACTGCGGCCATCGAGGCCTGGAGTTTCTCATCATTGTTGTAGTGGCTTTCTGGTTGAGATTCATTCACTTAAAATGTCAAACGGTCCAAAACTTCCTGATGCCCAGGAGAGAGAAAAAAAAGAGGACAGACAACAAAGACAGAAGTACGGCAAGTAAAGGAGATCGTAGTCAATTATTTTTTTTTGGCAGCAGAACAATCGACAGCATCATTCTCCGTTAGCATTATATCAATAATTAGCCAGCACAGTTTCAGCTTGAAGATCAGTTCATGCTACAGAAAGAAGAATTGAATACAACTTAAAATCTACTTTGATGCAAGAATGTATCAGTGGACTAGCTGTCATGTGGTCTTAAAGCAATTAAATGATGATGTTGTAAATGACTTTACTGTAGGAACAAAAACCAGGAGAGTAAATCTGCACCAGATGGAGGTGATGGTGCGGTTATTGATTCAAATCAAGACAGAAGCAAAGCATCTATAGATCTCTGTAAGATCCTCCTTTAAAGTCCCCCTAGAACAATTTTTTTTAAATTTTTTCCAAGTGGGGTTTCAATTAGGACTCTAAAGTTTTTAACAAAAATTCCACATCCTTTTTTCCTGATGATCTGAAGCCTTCTTTTCAGAAAAAAACCCTCTGTGTGGGCGTGGCTTTTGGTGCTGAGTAGTGTAACCCCGCCCCTTATCCCCCAGACATGCTGGTGAGACACACACTTTGATAAACCCATGAAAACATAAACTCAAACATTTCTGTTCAGGCTGCATTGCAGCAGCAGCTCTAGCTGGAGTTCAGAACTGATTTCATGCTGATGGTTGAAACTTGAACAAGAAATCTAATGAAATGAAATGAAGAATACAGAGAGGATCTAATCGAGTCAGTCTGTAAATGCGTGCAGTGGTGATGGTTTTAGATGCAGATGAAGGGTTACGTTCAAGAGAACGGTTCTGGGGTCCAGTTAAAACAACCGCTGGATCCTGAGCTGAGCTGCTGTTGCAGCGCCGCTCCTTTATAGCTGCTCGCGGCCGCCCATTGTGGACGTCGGCTGCCAGCGGTTGTCTGCCGCTGCCCGTGGCAGACAGCATGTTTGTGACAGCTTAAAAACAACCTGCAGCATCACTGCATGAAGGGGAGTGGACATGAAGTTCAATCACAAAATAATGAAAGCTAACATCAGAATGGCCTTTCACTGCATTACAAGACTTTACAGCACAGAAGTGGGACGTTAGATTATCTTCGTGTAGGTACCATCTGTGCTCTCGGGGTCTTGCTGCTTGATGATGTTTAAGTTTGCGATTGGTCCACTACTGTGACGTATGAAAGTTTCAGGAATTCAAACAGAGTTTTTCTCAGGGACTTTGATTGACAGCGACTTAAAAGGAGAAATACTCTGAAATGCAAACACGTAATAATTTCCTATATTTTTTATCTTTCAGAAGAAAACTGCCACAAATACATGTTAAAAACTCAAAAAACATGATTTTCATTGGAGGGGGACTTTAAATTAAAAAATAATTGCATGTTTGTGGCGACTTGTTTCTGTAAATTCTTACTTTTATAGGTTAAAGTCCTAACCCTAACCCTGAGTTTTTTATATTATATTCAAAACATAAAGACTTTTTAACAGTTTATATTGAATTGAACTTTATTAATATCCCAAGGGATAAATTTATCAATATATATTTGTTTCTTTAAGTCTTGAAGTATTGTGATAATTGCATCATTTAAACAACAATTCCAGAGACGGGGGGGGGATTTTACCTGCCTACGGCCATGCACCCCCCCCCCCCCAATGTCCTCATAACCCACCTCTCCAGGTTCCACAGCTTTACTGTTCCATCAGCAGCACATGAGGCCAAATTGACGTCTGATTGGTCTAGAGAGATTCCAGCCTGCGGGCGGAAGACAATGGCGCCGACGTTGGTGTTGTGTCCTTTAACCAATTGGAGAGCAGAAATGAGTCAGGGCTTAAAATGTGGTAAACAGACACATTCAACAGAGCTTAATGTTAATGTCTTCATTAAAAATGCAATCTAAAAACATTTACAGTCTGTCACCCATACGTCTAAAACTTCTACAAAGGTGATGCTGATCCTTAATAATCCTTAAAGATCCGTAATTAAGAGCGCACACAGACATAAAAAGGCTCTGTTTAAGCTCCACCCACCTCGAAGTGTTCGGATCAGGTTGCAGTCAGGGACTGACCACAGCTTACACAGCCCACTCCTGAGAGGTCAACATGTCAGAGTCAGCTTCACAACCAGCAGTCAGTACGCACCAGTCATCAGGTTCATTACCAGGACGCGGTGGCCAGCATCCTGGAGTCGGGGCTGAAGTGGCAGAAGCTGATTGGCCGATCATCTCCGATCTGACTGCAAAAGTTGTTGAGATTCTGCAGAAAAACAATGAGGTGTTTTGGACAGAACAGAACCGTGGAGTCGGAGCAGAGCGTCCGGCTGTCTCACTCTCAGGCTCTTGTGCAGCTCCTGCTGCCGGATGGTCTTGTTTGCTTCAGAAACCTCTTTCTGAGCTCGAGCAGCTTCCAGGCGCGCCACTGCCCTGAGGAACGAGACATCGTACGGGTCAGAGGAGATGTTACGAATGAATGAATTACTTTACTTCAAGCATTCAGGAATAATACATGAAATAACTTGTCACATTATAAATATCAAGTAGATCGCTTCAGGTTCAGGACTTAATATCAAATATTTATACTCTACAATTATAGATTGGGCGGCCGTGGTGCAGTGGTAGGGCTGTCGTCTCATGATCGGAGGATAGTGGGTTCGATTCCCTGCCCGCCCATGTGTCGAAGTGTCCTTGGGCAAGACACTGAACCCTAAATTGCCTCTGGTGGGAGGTTGGCGCCAGTGTTCGGCAGCGGAGTCACCACCAGTGTATGAATGTGTGTGTGAATGGGTGAATGGGTCTGTGACTGTGAAGTGCTTTGGGCCCTCGAAGGAGGGTAGAAAGCACTATACAAGTATACGCCATTTACCATTCAGGTAATAAAGGATCATTAATATCAGTGTTGTAATCAGATTTCAAACATCCACAGACAAATCATTTAAATTAATCAGTCCCTATAATCTAAATATACTCAGACGATTATCATCAGGAAAACCTCCTCCACATCAATCAATACCAGAAGTCCAAGCATATTCAGACCATCATCACCAGAAAAAACCCTGCATCAACCAGCATCAACAATCCAATTATTTCACATTCACATCAGCAAAACAAACACTCACCAGAGCACAGGTGTCAGCTCACCTCGCACTAACAGAATGTGTGATGGAATGAAAGACTTTATTTGTCAGCTTCTATGATTGTGTGTGAGCTGCAGTGGTATTGTGTACATTTTTGACAACTTTTAAAGGTAAAGATTATTTTAGCCAAAAGGTATGTGTGTAACTGAGTGTGTGTGTAGACAGGCCCCGCCCATTCCAGATTGTTATAGGATGTTGCTACTCTGTGTTACCTTCTTTGTTATCTTAACCCCACTCTTTTATCCCCCCCCCCTTGTTTCCGTCGGTCCAACAAAAAAAAAAAAAAAAAAAAAAGAAAAAGATACAACATATTAAAATAAAGTTTAGCATGAATACAACAGGGGTTTATTAAGTATAAACCCCTGTTGGACAATAAAATCTATCCAACGCAAGAGGCTCTCAGCCGTATGTGCTTGCTCAGCTGTTGGACAGGACAAGTTAAAAAAAAAAAAAAAAAAAAAAAAAAAATCCAATTATTATTGAATATATTTCTGACCCCGGCACCGATCAATGCTATAAAGTTCTACCCAGCGATGATGATCCGAGCATTCTCCAGAGCTCCGGCACCGATCAATGCAAATGACTTTCAAAGGTGCTAATCACTATCAGGGAAAGAATATCTACAATATTCAATGTAAGGAAATTCAAAATATGCTCATTAAAAAGACAATTTATGCAGATTTTATTAATCGAATAAAGATTATTATAATAGAAAAAGTAATAAGTAGAGAAGGAAAAAAAATCAACCATATGTGCAGAATCAGTGATACATCACAGTTTAGGAACAAGTTTAACGCTACGTAAAAGATCTTCGTTGTAATGACTGAGGAACTGAAGTTCTCATTTCAAGGGAATTTTGCTCGAGTTCAGCAGCTCTGAGTTTTTCATGGATTTAATTTCCAGAGGCTTCGTCAGGTCCAGCGGTCCGAGAAGTTTTACAAAGATTCTGGAGTTCTGGATTCATGTACTATGGATCCGTTTCCTCTGTCGTAGGATTCTCGCATGCTTTGCCAGATCAGGATGATATTTGGATAAATGATCATTAAGAAAGACAGCTGTACCTTTCAGGTGTTTGTGTTGTTTCATCAGAGCTATCTTGTACTTTGGATTCACAAACCTGAAGCGAATTACAGACCTCAACAGTATTAAGATCCAAGGAAATCCCTTTAGACTGGAGAAATACTCTAATCTGATTCTCCACGGTCAACGCTAGCAGCACCAGGCCGAGCCCGGGGTTGTAGTGGGTTGACGTGGGCGGCTCCCGGGGATCACAGCGCGTTTGCGGAGCTTCTACCGGCTGGATGCTCGTACCCGAGCTCTCCGAGGACCTCCGGTCGTGGAGGAGGAACGGCAGTCGTTTTTAAAGATTCTTTTAAATGCAAGCAGCGGACTTTCCCGCTTCCTGGCGCCAGCCTCGAAGCGACTGTTCGAGGTGGGTCTGTCGCAGCCCGTGATGTGGGCGGTCGTTTACAGACCGCCTAAATAACAAAGACTAACAAAGACTTTCCTAATGACTTTTCTGATTTCCTGGCAGAACTCATGCCACATTATGACCGTGTGTTGATTGTGGGGGACTTGAACATTTACGTGTGCTGTCCAGACAAAGCTCTGGTTAAAGAGTTTTTATCCATCACTGACTCTTAACTTTGTGCAGTGCGTGTCTGGACCCACTCATGAACAGGGTCACACGCTGGATCTTGTTCTGTCATGTGGAGTGTCTGTTTCTAATGTGGACCTCTATGATAGTGTTTTTTCTGATCATCTGCCTGTTTTATTTGATGCTGGTTTGTCTTGTGTTCCTTTTAAATCTGGCGCGCCTGTTCAGCGCTGTAGAGTTTTTATCTCTTTCACTGCCACCAATCTTACTGCTGCCTTTGACCGCCTTTCTCTGCCCTCTGTCTCGTCTGCTGAGGAACTCTGTTCTTGGTTTCACTCCTCCTGCCTGGATGTTCTGGATTCTGTTGCTCCATTTAAAACCATGAAACCCAGGGCCAAACCGGAGCCCTGGTTTAATGAGAGGGAGACTCGTAGAGCGGAGCGGAGGTGGAAAAAGGACAAGCTGCAGGTTTCACTCCAGATTTTAAAGGACTGTTGGCATCATTATCAGATCACTGTCAAAAAATCACGTGAAGCATATTTGTCCAATATTATCGAGACTAACAGCCACAATCCACGTGTGCTTTTTAAAACTGTCACCTCTGTTCTTAACACCCCACAGTCTGACTGCCAGGAAGCATCTTCTGAAATATGTGATGAATTTTTAAACTTTTTTACTCAGAAGGTTGCCAACATCAGATCTGTTATTTTAGCCCCCGGCTTTGATCCATCTGATTTGATCCCTCCTCGAGCTGTGCTCCAGTCGTTCCAGCCTGTGACTCTGTCTTTTCTTGAAGACATTGTCAACCACATGAAACCATCAGGTTCTCCTCTGGATGCCGTCGCCCCTCGTTTTTTTAAACAAATCTTCACCAGCACAGGGCAACTGATTCTCACTGTTATTAACATTAGCTTGTCAACGGGTGTGGTACCCACAAGTTTCAAACATGCTGTCATTAAACCTTTAATTAAAAAGCCAAACCTTGACAACTCTGTTTTAGCTCATTTTAGACCCATCTCTAGGTTACCTTTTCTTTCAAAAATTTTAGAGAAAGTGGTTTACCTTCAGTTGCAGTCCTTTTTAACTGAAAACGATGTCCTGGAGAAGTTCCAATCTGGTTTTAAAACTCGTCACAGCACAGAATCTGCGCTGCTGAGGGTTTTTAATGACATCTTCCAGGCAACTGATGATGGTAACTTTGTTGTCCTTCTTTTACTGGACTTGTCTGCAGCTTTTGATACTGTGGACCACAATCTTTTACTGTCCAGGTTGAAAGGTTTGGCTGGAATTTGTGGTACCGCACTCGACTGGCTTACATCTTATTTATCTGACAGGACTGTCTGTGTGAACATGTCGGGATCCTATTCTTCAACTGCTCCACTGTTGTTTGGGGTTCCGCAGGGCTCTATTCTAGGACCACTTTTATTTTCTCTGTACCTCCTTCCTCTGGGTTCCATCCTCAGAAAACACGGAGTCTCCTTTCATTGTTATGCTGACGACAGTCAGATTTATCTACCAATAAAGAAAGGAGGCTCTGTTACGACACTGTTGTCTTGTCTTCAAGACATTACAGACTGGATGGCTCTCAGCTTTTTGAGTTTTAATGATAAAAAAACAGAAGTGATGGCATTTGGTCCTAGCAGCTCCTGTGACCCCTCCTCAGTGGAGCTGGGTCCTCTGACTCCTCATCTCAGACAGTCCGTGTCAAATTTGGGTTTTAAGATGGACAGTGATTTTAAACTTGACTGTCAGATCAGCTCAGTGGTAAATCCAGCTTCTTTTATCTGAGGCAGTTGGTGAAGGTGGCCAGCATATCCAAGAAGGACACTTCCAGACTGGACAAACTGATCAGGCGGGCCGGCTCTGTGGTCGGCACAACGCTGGACTCTCTGGTGACGGTGGCAGAGACGAGAACTCTGGACAAACTGCTGGACATCATGGACAATGCCAGCCACCCTCTGCTCACCGTCATCAGCAGCCAGAGGAGCCTGTTCAGTGGGAGACCGCTCGTACCCAAATGCAGGACCAATAGACCAAGAGAACTCTTTTGTGCATCAGGCTTCACACTCTACAATGCTTCACTGGGGGGGGGAGATAGTAGCAAATCCAGTTAGCAACTCGTTCAAGCACTCGCGCAATAAATCTATAAGTGCAATAATTAATACTATGTAATAACCTATCATGTGCAATAGGGCTGTAACGAGTACCCGGGTGCTCAAGTATTCGCGATCTGCTCCCGAAAATCTGAGTATGAATATTCGCGACGTCCAAGATCGCTGATTTGCGATCTTTATAAATATAGTAAATTGTAGTAAAATATTATCAGAATAGTATCTGGTAATGATGTATTTTTCTTCTGGAATTCAGATTAATGTATTATTTTAAGTTTACGAAATAAAACAAAGCTGAAAGAGCCGCGGTAGTAACCGAAAGTAAACACATTCTTAGTTGCAGAGAAACTTCCGGTTTTCAAAGTAAAACTAGCGAGAGTTTTTTTCCGTTCAAAAACTGAGACTGAAGTTCTGTTCAGTGATATAACTTCTGAAAAAATGAATTAGCTTTAACATCTGAGCTTTATCTCAGTGTTTACATTCTTTTGGTTATGATAACTCTTCAACAGTTGAAGCAATTAACGAAACTCCATCTTATTCTGAAGAAACACAACTTCATGCTGCTGAAAGGCGGACGTAAACAACGTGAATCAGATGATTCTGCTGTGGAGGGAAAAAAAATACTTTTTTCACACGGGTTGTACACCGAAAAATATTGAAGAACTTTGAGGATAAAAAAAATGTGGGGAACATTTTTAAGTTTTGTTGTTAAATGATTCAAAACAGCAGTAATTTTTATTCTCTTTATGTTGTTTATGTTACTGCTGAACTTAACAAGAAGGCTGACAAAAAAAAAGTTTAAAATGACAAAATTTCTTTCTTTCTGAATCTTTTTGGGTTTTTTAAAATCAATTTTGTTGATTCTGATCTATTGCTCTAATTAAATTTATAAATGTTGGTGATTAATACAAATAATTTCAATTTTCCTACATCTAGTAAATATTCTCATAGCAATAAACATTATATTAAAAAGTAAGAATCGTGGTTCAACTCGTGAATCGGATCGCCACCTAAGCAACGATCCACAGCCCTAATGTGCAATGACTCAATCACACACACTAAACTGCTCCAATACTGCCATAGATACTTTTTTTGGTCCACTTTATGTTTATTGTACTTATAGTTATTTTTTTTAATCTATTCAATGTGTATATGTGTACATTGAGATTTTTATTACGTATACTTTGTAAGCTGCTGATACCTGAATTACCCCAAGGGGGCTGTCCCAAAAGGATCAATAAGTCTAAGTCTATGTAAAACAGCTTTAAACAGCGTTCAGCTTTGCTGTTCTAGCCATTGACTGTAAAAACACTGGACAAAACAAGCAACGAGGTCTCCCATTGAAATGCATGACCTCCTCTCCTCTGAAAGTAGGCCGCCGCTTTCACCGTCACTTCCTGAAACGGCTATCGCCATTTTGCAAACAATCACCAACGATTGGTCCGAGTCTGTGTGAGTCATGGAATCTATAGGAAGTACCTTCAACCAATCTGAGGTGAGTTTATTGTGAGTCTCCGCCTCTTTCCACGCCTCTACCACGAGACAGCGGAATGTAAACAGCTTCCACTTTAATAACGGCGACTCGAGAGAATCGTACAAGTCATTGTTCAAGTCTTTGAGGGAGAACCATTCCAACATTTGATTCTGCTGTTAACCTTTCCTGCTTCCTCGTCCTGACCGTGGTCGGGGGGAACAGGGGAGCCGCTGCAGCTCCTCGGACGAACGTCCTCGTGGTTAAACCCGCGGGTGTTTGGTTCTGCAGCAGATACTCTCTCTGTCTGGTTGGAGGCTGGAATCCACCATTTATTTTCACTTTTGTTTTACAGCACATTGCTTTACTCCAACTTTCCTTGAACGCCCGCTCCTTTTCTTTCCGCTCTCATCCTCTCTCTCTCGCACACATGCGCGCGTGCACGTACAATCACACTCGCATCGCCCCGTCCCTTTCTCTCTCCGTAGCTTTCCCGCAACACTGCAAATGTTGTATTGACTTACATATTTTCTTTTTTGTCGAGCTAAATAATGTGTCTCCACACATAAACATAAACATTCTCAGTTCTAATCATCTATTTCCATATTGAAACCAGTGACTGTATACGCTGGCGTCCGCGTTAACTTTCAACTTCTTGTGTTTTTTCCACCCGGTTTAACCGCGTTGAGCCTCTAAATCTATTTCTACAGAGTAAAAGATGGAGACAGCATGTCCTCTTGTTTTAAACTGCTGCATTCCATTGAGGAAAACAATAGAAGGACAATGATTGGAACATTGTTGAATTGTAAAGTAGGTGTTAAAAGGTCTTCACGGACGCATTGATGAAGTCTGCTCCCATTGGCTACCCGTCATCTGTCACTCAAACCCCCCAGACGTTCCACGTCAGACCCACAAACGCTTATTGAGCCATCTGATTGGTCAATTTATAACTCAAATAACTTGTGATAATGGAAAAAAATCTTTAAAAAAAAATGAGGATTAGAAAAAAGAAGTTAAGCAGAAAGCAGCAGAGGAAGAATGATTATTCTGACATTTAAAATGACTGAGAAATAACTGTCTGTTTCTCAATGGAAGTCAATGGGACTTTGGCCTTTTTGAAACCCAGTGGTACTTCCTGTATGGAACACATGCTCAGTCCAGTTCTCCTTATACAGTCAATGGTTCTAACCCACACAATCCGGAGTGACTGGTGACGATGAGTGACGTCACGTGAAAAGGCTCTACGATTAATGACTCCTCTCTCTTCATCCTTTCCACAGAGCAACAAACTGCCTCCACCCCCACCCACCTGCCCCCCCCCAAAACTCCTGGAGGCATATGTTTGAGTAAATATTACCCTCATAAGAAACGGTGTTTCCAACAACTTTGCTTAACGTTAGGGAGAAATGTTTCAGGTTTGCTGGAAACTTACCGAGGCAGAGAATATCTGGCCATCCAGAGTCGAGCTTCTTTCAGGGAGGCGGAGCCTTCATGATACCAGGTCTGCAGGCACTGTGATTGATAAAATAAAAACAAATGTTGTTTAGTTATACATTATTAATGATACTTCTCTATGTAATGACACTGATTTATATACATAATTATAAACAATGACAGGAAACAGAAATCAATATTCAGAAAGTTATTGATCTCAGTAATTGTTACATTTTCAGATGATCTCTTACATCACTATATTTCATGGCAACTTTCCCATTTTCACTAAGTGGTTCCATGTTTATCGATCATACAATGTTAAAACCAACGTTCACATTTTTAAACAAATCTTGTCACATTTTGAACTACTGACCAAATCTGCAGTATTTGTTTAAATGAATGACCTTAGAACAGGAGGAGGTCAGAGGTCATCTAAACTGATCTACAATTCATGTATCATCAACATATTGCTAAGATGTTTTCATTTTTAAATCATGTCAAGGCATGTGTAATAAGTTTAATTAAAAAATAGGAACAGGATAAAACGTTATTTTAGACGCAGCTCAGAAGTGAGTTTATTTTTAGAAGAGACCTGAAGGCATCTTGTGGGGTCCTGGGGGGCACCACGTTGGTGACCCCTGCTCTAGAGGAAGTGAGGAGGATCAATGACGTAACGTTCCAAACGCACTCCGGTCTATGGCGACCGCCACCGGCGTGCAGTTCAAACTGTTCCCCCCCCACCCTCTCCCTCCACTCTAATCACACTCACCTGTGCTGATTCACCTGTCATTGTGCTCCAGCTGGTGTTCACACTATTTCAGGTCCTCAGTTTCACTTCCACACTGCCAGTTCGTTGAATCACTCACTTTCCGTACATATATACACTGCTCACACAAATAAAGGAACACTTTGTTTATTGGGCCTGGCATGAATTGAATGAGAGTTGAATTTGAGTTGCAGAAATGAAGTTTTGGAGAAAATGGACGATCCTGTTACATCTTCATTTCACTCTGATTTGATGGTGTCTACACAACTGAACCTCTGTAGACTGAAAACTTTTATTTCATTAAAAGACTTGACATCCTTTAGTTCCTCAGACACTGACCTGTTGTTACTTGTACTGATATGTAACTTCATATTGAGATCTGATGGAGCTCATGTTTCTTTAAAGTTCTCCTTTCATTTTTGTGAGCAGTGTGTATATTCTTTTCCTGGTTGTGACCCTATTCTGGCCCTGGTATTGAGTTTATGTCCCCTTTAGGACTTTGGTCTTCACCCTCTGACCTTCAGGCTCATCTACCACTACCTCCATAATAAACACTTTAATGTCAACCTGTGTTCTGCTCGGTTTGGGTTCTCCTCCTGATTTCTGAACAGTAATAAATACTGCAACCCGTTCACGACATCAAGACATCCACCGCAGTATTTATGTAGAATGGTAAGTACCGCGCTGATCGAAACATGAAAATATCTGATTCCAATCGAGTCTGAAATGATGTGATGAATCATGAAAGTATATATAGAGAAAAAACATCTGGAATGAACGACAGGAAATGTAAACAAGACCAAGAAAAACAGAATAAAGTTATTTTAAAAAGACTTTTTTTTAAATAATGTGGAGTACTACAGAGTATTTCAGAGTACTACAGTGTATTTCAGAGTACCACTGTGTACATCAGAGTACCACCGTGTACTCCAGAGTACTATGTGTACTTCAGAGTACTATGTGTACTTCAGAGTACCACCGTGTACTCCAGAGTACCACCGTGTACTCCAGAGTACCACCGTGTACTCCAGAGTACTATGTGTACATCAGAGTACCACCGTGTACTCCAGTACTACGTGTACTCCAGAGTACCCGTCAGATGGAGCAGGACTGCAGGCTGACCTGTTCCTGGGACCTCCGGGCTCTTTCTTCGTCTTTCCTGGACTTTTTCAGAGCATCCGGTCCGACCACAGACAGAACACTTCTCAACCTGAAACAAACGTGATCGTCATTCAAACTGGAAGATTCATCTTTATTAATGTGTTGTGTTCGTCAGTGTTGCAGTTTTTTCTTCTTTTTGTATCCGATGTACTTTTTTGAATAAAGTTAAGAGGAAACAAAAGTAGCTCAAGGCCCCACCTCTCCCGGCGGTCAGCTGGCCCCTCTCCAAACAATGTGATTGGCTCTCCCAGTGCTCGGAGGCCGGCCTTCACCTCTGCGTCGTCGGTGGAGACCGTTATTTGTCGAGCTCGCCGCCGCCGCTCGAACTCAGCGAGCACTTCCTGCTGCCGCTCGCTGACTCGATCCTCAATCTCCAGAGTTTCCCCTGCAGGGCATCATGGGAGATGGAGTTAACAGGGCAAGAGCTGTAATGTTACCTGTCTTCAGTGAGGGAACACGCCTGATTAGAACATTTCTGTGATTGATTTCACTGTTTTATTTATGATTCTGTGGTTTAAACTTTGTTATTTTTGATAATAATCTCTACAGGATCAACTTTGGATCATCCTAAAGTGAATGAAAAGCCAGACGGAGAGAAACGAGCAGAAGACGAAGAGAAACGAGCAGAAGAAGAGAAACGAGCAGAAGACTGAGAGAAACGAGCAGAAGACGGAGAAAACGAGTAGAAGACGGAGAGAACGAGCAGAAGACGAAGAGAAACGAGCAGAAGACGAAGAGAAACGAGCAAAAGACGAAGAGAAACGAGTAGAAGACGAAGAGAAACGAGCAGAAGATGAAGAGAAACGAGCAGAAGACGGAGAGAAACGAGTAAAAGAAGAGAAACGAGCAGAAGACGAAGAGAAACGAGCAGAAGACGGAGAGAAACGAGTAGAAGACGAAGAGAAACGAGCAGAAGACGAAGAGAAACGAGTAGAAGAAGAGAAACGAGCAAAAGACGAAGAGAAACGAGCAGAAGACGAAGAGAAACGAGTAGAAGAAGAGAAACGAGCAAAAGACGAAGAGAAACGAGCAGAAGATGAAGAGAAACGAGCAGAAGACGAAGAGAAACGAGCAGAAGACGAAGAGAAACGAGCAGAAGACTGAGAGAAACGAGTAGAAGACGAAGAGAAACGAGTAGAAGACGGAGAGAAACGAGCAGAAGACGAAGAGAAACGAGCAAAAGACGAAGAGAAACGAGTAGAAGATGAAGAGAAACGAGTAGAAGACGAAGAGAAACGAGCAGAAGATGAAGAGAAACGAGCAGAAGACTGAGAGAAACGAGCAGAAGACTGAGAGAAACGAGCAGAAGACGGAGAGAAACGAGCAGAAGACGGAGAGAAACGAGTAGAAGACGGAGAGAAACGAGCAGAAGACGAAGAGAAACGAGCAAAAGACGAAGAGAAACGAGCAGTAGACGGAGAGAAACGAGCAGAAGACGGAGAGAAATGAGCAGAAGACGAAGAGAAACGAGTAGAAGACGGAGAGAAACGAGTAGAAGACGGAGAGAAACGAGCAGAAGACGAGAGAGAAACGAGCAAAAGACGAAGAGAAACGAGCAGTAGACGGAGAGAAACGAGTAGAAGATGAAGAGAAACGAGCAAAAGACTGAGAGAAACGAGCAGAAGACGAAGAGAAACGAGCAAAAGACGGAGAGAAACGAGTAGAAGATGAAGAGAAACGAGCAGAAGACTGAGAGAAACGAGCAGAAGACGGAGAGAAACGAGTAGAAGACGAAGAGAAACGAGTAGAAGACGGAGAGAAACGAGCAGAAGACGAAGAGAAACGAGCAAAAGACGAAGAGAAACGAGTAGAAGATGAAGAGAAACGAGCAGAAGACGAAGAGAAACGAGCAGAAGACGAAGAGAAACGAGCAGAAGAAGAGAAACGAGCAGAAGACGGAGAGAAACGAGCAGAAGACTGAGAGAAACGAGTAGAAGACGAAGAGAAACGAGCAGAAGACGGAGAGAAACGAGCAGAAGACGAAGAGAAACGAGCAGAAGACGAAGAGAAACGAGCAAAAGACGAAGAGAAACGAGCAGAAGACGAAGAGAAACGAGCAAAAGACGAAGAGAAACGAGTAGAAGACGGAGAGAAACGAGTAGAAGACGAAGAGAAACGAGCAGAAGACGAAGAGAAACGAGCAGAAGACGAAGAGAAATGAGCAGAAGACGGAGAGAAACGAGCAGAAGACGGAGAGAAACGAGTAGAAGACGGAGAGAAACGAGCAGAAGACGGAGAGAAACGAGTAGAAGACGAAGAGAAACGAGCAGAAGACGGAGAGAAACGAGTAGAAGACGGAGAGAAACGAGTAAAAGACGAAGAGAAACGAGCAAAAGACAAAGAGAAACGAGTAGAAGACGAAGAGAAACGAGTAGAAGACGGAGAGAAACGAGTAGAAGACGTGTGTCTTTCTTTTAAATACGTGAGACCATCTCAAAACGCTGTCATGCTCCATCTGACGTGGAGCCGACATGAATTTCAACCTTTTTCTGTTTGTCACATATAAATATGAACAAAAAACATCAGCCTAAAATAAAATGTACTGATGATGGTTGCGGCTGTCCATCTGATGCAGTTTTGATACAGGATACCACATCCTTCTTCAAAAATAACCTCTGATTCTTTCTCCGTCCAGTTGAAAAACGTCTCTTTTACCACAAATAAAGGAATAATTATTGATGTTGTTGTGATCAATAAATCCATGTTTTCCTCAGATTTCATGGTTAAATAATGAAAGTGTGTCCCTTCACTGAACAATCCTTTAGACGTTCTCTTCTCCGGCCTCTGCAGCTGCTTCCGGGTTAGCTCGCTACTGAGACGTAAGAAAACCTCAGGAGTTTTCCAGCGACCGTTGGATTGACCGTTGGATTGACCGTTGGATTGACCGTTGGATTGACCGTTGGATTGACCGTTGGATTGACCGTTGGGGCTTTTTATACTAGATTGACACCAAACTGTAATGCGTAGAACGTAAAGTGAACTTTGATGAACAACTGTGGAGAACATTTTCAGGTTTTGCTGTTAAATGATCAAAACCAACAATAATTGTGTATTTTCTTTATATAACTGCTGAACTTAACCAGAAGATTGACAAATAATAAAGTTTAAAATGACAAACACCATCCATAAACCAGGAAACTCTCTAGAACCTCAAGATCCAGACGATGTTTTCTGTAGAACTCTTTTAAATAAATAAGTTAAGAGTTATTATTGATGTCATTATCTCGTTAATATGAGTTAAGCTCCTCCCACACATGGTGGGAGTCTGACTTTTGACGCTCGATAAAGGATCTGAACCATGAAAATCAACGTTCAGTGATAGTGAAGTGGACCTGCCTGAGGAAATGTTGATGTTTCCCGCCTTGATCCCCGCCCTCACTGCATCACTTCCTGCCGCCTGCAGACTCAGGCGCTCACGCTCCTTCTCCTCCAGGCTTCCGTAGAAAACGCGGCTCTTCTTTGCCACCGGACCTGCATCTTCATCATCAGACATCTTCCTGCTCCTCTTCCTCTGCAACAGAACAAAGGAGACTTTGAACCATTTAATTAATCAAAGCACGACAGACTAAACTCTCAAATTCAGAATTTATCAACCTTTTCATCTGAAATAATCAGAGTGATTAATGGCAGGAGCCATTTCTGTAAATTTATCACCGACTTTATAATAAATGTTATTTATGATTTCTATCATTTTAATGACAGAATTATCTAATTTTATAGAAATCATTTTATTGTTTCTTAATTCCATATTCAGCAAACGAGGAAATCCTGAGGAAACAAACGTACAAATGTCCAGAATAAAGTGTTTCTGTGAATCTTTAGTTTATTCTATTCATTTGTATTTATATACAGAACAATGACGTCACTGGGCCTCATGTTTAAAGTACTGTCTGTATTATAAGTAATGTTCAGCTTATCATACAGTAATGTTCTGTATTTCATTTGTATTTATTACAGAACAATGACGTCATAAAAAAAAAGTTTAAAGTAATGGTCTGTATTATAAGTCTCACAATCACCGCAATAACATCTCAGTGACACTTCATTTGATTACAAATGACTCGAGTTCACTTGAAAATCGCGTTTTTATCCGTTTCCTGAAGAAAACTCTTTCTGTCGTCCATCGTCTGCTGCTCGCAGGCCCAGCTGCACAGAACCCCTCCGTGGACCGGTTCCGATCCACGCGGAGGGAATCTGGCTGGTAGAAAGCGCGTGCGTTGGAGGACGGTGGTGATTGTGAGTGCATGTGAGTGCCGTGCGTGATTTTAACACCTTTATTTCGTCTGAACTCACCTCAAACCGACAAAGCTGCTCCCGCCGAGCTCCAGATGATCCGGATATCAGAGCCGTATCCGCTTCCGGGTCAAACTGTTGCTTCCGGTTCACAGGAAGACCCGCGGCTTGTGTCTCATCAACAGCAGTTCTGAAGCTCCACGAGCGCGCCACTTACCGACTCGTCTGGGGTAAGTTTACCGGTAAACGCGCGGCAAACTAACCGGAAAGATTCCCGTGAGCGGAAATGCGAACCGCAGGTCACGTGGTGTTTGTTTGTTTGCTGAGTGGCGTGTGCAGAAATTAGACGAGTCAAAACACAGCCGGTTTCCGGGTCGAAACGGGACTCCTGCAAAGGTTCTTTGACAGAACCAACCGGAACCAGCAGAGCAGACAGAACCGGCTGATGATGATGGAAACCTCCGCTTTGCTCCCGAGGGGGCGCTGTCTCTATCGGCTGCTGCTGAACCCTGAGGGGAGAACTGAGACGGTTATTGATGCTGGGTTAGAAGTCTTCAGGTCCAGAACAACCAAAAACCCACAGAACCACAGACCTGATCCATCTGAAGGTTCCTGAACGCACCTCCAGAGACCTGATCCATCTGAAGGTTCCTGAACGCACCTCCAGAGACCTGATCCATCTGAAGGTTCCTGAACGCACCTCGACAGAGACCTGATCCATCTGAAGGTTCCTGAACGCACCTCGACAGAGACCTGATCCATCTGAAGGTTCCTGAACGCACCTCCACAGACCTGATCCATCTGATGGTTCCTGAACGCACCTCCAGAGACTTGATCCAAGCAAAGGTTCCTGAACGCACCTCCAGAGAGCTGATCCAAGCAGTGGTTCCTGAACGCACCTCCAGAGACTTGATCCAAGCAGAGGTTCCTGAACGCACCTCCAGAGAGCTGATCCAAGCAGAGGTTCCTGAACGCACCTCCAGAGACCTGATCCATCTGGAGGTTCCTGAACGCACCTCCAGAGACTGATCCATCTGGAGGTTCCTGAATGCACCTCCAGAGACCTGATCCATCTGGAGGTTCTGAACGCACCTCGAGAGAGCTGATCCATCTGAAGGTTCTTGAACGCACCTCCAGAGACCTGATCCATCTGGAGGTTCCTGAACGCACCTCCAGAGACCTGATCCATCTGAAGGTTCTTGAACGCACCTCCAGAGACCTGATCCATCTGGAGGTTCTTGAACGCACCTCCAGAGACCTGATCCATCTGAAGGTTCTTGAATGCACCTCCAGAGACCTGATCCATCTGGAGGTTCCTGAACGCACCTCCAGAGACCTGATCCATCTGAAGGTTCTTGAATGCACCTCCAGAGATCTGATCCATCTGGAGGTTCCTGAACGCACCTCCAGAGACCTGATCCATCTGGAGGTTCCTGAACGCACCTCCAGAGACCTGATCCATCTGAAGGTTCTTGAACGCACCTCTACAGAGACCTGATCCAAGCAGAGGTTCCTGAACGCACCTCCAGAGACCTGATCCATCTGAAGGTTCTTGAACACACCTCTACAGAGACCTGATCCAAGCAGAGGTTCCTGAACGCACCTCCAGAGACCTGATCCATCTGGAGGATCCTGAACGCACCTCCAGAGACCTGATCCAAGCAGAGGTTCTGGCACCTCCAGAGACCTGATCCATCTGGAGGTTCCTGAACGCACCTCAGAGAGACTGATCTCCAGACCTGATCCTGGAGGTTCCTGACACCTCCAGAGACCTGATCCATCTGGAGTTCCTGAACGCACCTCCAGAGACCTGATCCATCTGAAGGTTCCTTGAACGCACCTCACAGAGACCTGATCCAAGCAGAGGTTCCTGAACGCACCTCCAGAGACCTGATCCATCTGGAGGTTCCTGAACGCACCTCCAGAGACCTGATCCATCTGAAGTTCCTGAACGCACCTCCAGAGACTTGATCCATCTGGAGGTTCCTGAACGCACCTCCAGAGACCTGATCCATCTGGAGGTTCCTGAACGCACCTCCAGAGAGCTGATCCATCTGGAGGTTCCTGAACGCACCTCAACAGAGACTTGATCCATCTGGAGGTTCCTGAACGCACCTCGACAGAGACCTGATCCATCTGGAGGTTCCTGAACGCACCTCAACAGAGACTTGATCCATCTGGAGGTTCCTGAGCACATCAACAGAGACCTGATCCATCTGAAGGTTCCTGAACGCACCTCGACAGAGACCTGATCCATCTGGAGGTTCCTGAACGCACCTCGACAGAGACCTGATCCATCTGGAAGTTCCTGAACGCACCTCCAGAGACTTGATCCATCTGAAGGTTCTTGAATGCACCTCAACAGAGAACTGATCCATCTGGAGGTTCTTGAATGCACCTCCAGAGACTTGATCCATCTGGAGGTTCCTGAATGCACCTCAACAGAGAACTGATCCAAGCAGAGGTTCCTGAACGCACCTCAACAGAGACCTGATCCATCTGGAGGTTCCTGAACGCACCTCCAGAGACCTGATCCAAGCAGAGGTTCCTGAACGCACCTCCAGAGACCTGATCCAAGAGAGGTTCTGAACGCACCTCCAGAGACCTGATCCTTCTGAGGTTCTGAACGCACCTCGACAGAGACCTGATCCATCTGGAGGTTCTTGAACGCACCTCCAGAGACCTGATCCATCTGGAGGTTCTTGAACGCACCTCCAGAGACCTGATCCTTCTGAAGGTTTTGAACGCACCTCAAGAGACCTGATCCAAGCAAGGTTCTGAACGCACCTCAACAGAGACTTGATCCATCTGGAGGTTCCTGAACGCACCTCCAGAGACCTGATCCATCTGAGGTTCCTGAACGCACCTCCAGAGACTCCAGAAACCTTTTTTTTTGAACAGGTTCCAGAAACATTTTAAATTTTGATCTTTAAAAGCAGCAGGTGAGACGAGGTGCCGATCCTCATCAGATCCAGGAGTTAATTAGCTGAAGGGAGTCTGAGGGCAACCGGGTGGGAGGAGCTTGAGTGTGACAATAACCAATCAGAAGTGCTGCTGTGTTGCAGACGATGCTGAGGAGGAAGCCAACGCGCCTGGAGCTGAAGATCGACGACATGGAGGAGTTTGAGGGAGTTAAGAAGGATCTGGAGGTTCGCTTCAGCCGTTCTGTCGTAAACACGGTCCAAACCCACGACCGGCGCCGCCACCTTCATCGTGGTCATTCCTGTGACATCAACAGCTAAAACATTCGATGATTTTTCTTTCAGGCCAGAAAGCGCCAGCGCGAGGAGGCGGAGTCAGGAGCATGTGGTTCTGCTGGGATTGGCGTGGACCTCGCTGGGGGAGGAGCTTCAGCATCAGCTTCCACTGTGACCTCGAGGGTGGAGCTTATCAATGAACGAATTGGCTACAAGCCCCACCCTAAACCAGCCACGCTACCGACGCTGTTTGGGAGTTTGCAGTTTTAATGTGTTTCAAATAAACATTCCTGAACTTTGATGTCTGAGAGGGCGGGGCTTTGGAGGACTCTCCAACAGAGCTCAAATGTGGGCTTGGTCACGTGAAATGCTCCTCCTCCACGTGGAGTGTCCTAATGAAGTCAGAGGTTTCAAAACATTGTGATTAATCGGATTTTTTAAATTGATGCAGGAAACTCCGTTAAACAGACACACCCACAAGGTCATGTGATCTATTTTAATTATAAATGATACTTTGATATCAACAATACAAAAGTGTTAAAGTCAAGAAGAGAACTGGTTTATTTACAGAAACTGTCAGTAGGTGGCGCTCTGAGCTCACCATTGGACTTGAAATGCCAGAACCAAAGAATGTCAGTTACCATGACAACAGTCAGGACACAGGCTTTGGCTGTCAGACTCATGGAGGTGAAACAATAAATACGAGTAAATAAAGATAAAATGATGGTATTGCTCACGGCGTTTCCATGGTAACACTCCAGGATTTCCTCACAATAAATAAAAACTGCAGTAAAAAGTTGATTTAGTGTCTCGAGATATTTGTAGTGTTTAATGACGAGCTCTTTAGTGTTTGTTCTGGAGTTCATCCTGGTTTCCATGGAACATTCTAGTCTTTTCTGTTCTCATTGTAACTGAAACGCAGACCGTTCACGCTCTGCAGGCCGATAGAAACGCCCGAGGTGAGACGGCACGCCGGCCCACGCTCGCCTGACAGGATGTTGTCATGACATCATCAGCAGGTTTCTGGGTGTGTTCTGAGTCTGCAGCAGCGTTTCTCACTTCTTCTTGATGGAGGCCAGGTCTCTCTGCAGCTCGGAGAACTTGGGACGCTCCTCCGGGTTGTACTGCCAGCAGCGCTGCATCACCTTGTACACCTCGTCAGGGCAGCGCTGAGGACACGACATCCTGTAACCTGCCGGCAGAGAGGCAAAAGGCTGGTTTCCATGGTTACCGCTAACTCAGGGGTCTGAAGCTGCAGCTCCGGAGCCTCGTGAGGCTCTTTGATGAGTGACCTTCAAGGAAGGTGGAACAGCTCTGTTCAAGTTTACACCATTTACCATTGGTGACTCGGTTAATATTTAAAAAGTAACTATAAAGCAAAAAGTAAGTAAGTAGTAAAGTTATGAAAAAGTGAATGAACTCCAACTTCCTTCAACTCCTTCAGCAACAGTTGAAGGACGTATGAATCACTGAAGGAGGATCCGTTATTCTCCATCAATCGTTTATCAACACCATTCTGACACATTTCAGCTTCATTTATAACAGAAAATCCATTTACTGTCAGTAACCAGAGTTAAAGCTACGGTACGTTATAACCCACTGGATCAAAAAGATATTTTCTATTATTGAACAAATTGAAAATTGTTCCTCATGGTTTTAATATATTGTAGAGTCACTATTAGATTTAGTTTTGTTGGTTATATTTATGAATTTGTGGCTGAAATGCTCTAGAAACAGGAAAAAAAAACTGTTTTTTATTTATCCTTGACGACTTTACACTTCTTACTGCATTTGCTGCAAAGGAAGTCATGCAAAGCTCTGTTATAAACCCTTCCATGTTTCTATTTTCTCTACATATATATGTTTTATTAATGCTAAAAACCTTATATTTACTGAAATGGATCATGTCAGTAACAAAAACGTCAATCTGATTTTCTAAAGGTGAGTAAAGACTTTGTGGCTCCGACTGGGTTTAGGTTGGAGAGAACTCGACCTTTAAGGGTTGAAGGCTGCAGACCGCTGCTCTGACATGAACAGGATGACTGTATACACCAACCTTTCTCCACCTGCTCTCTGGCCTGCTGATTGGTCATCCCAGGGTAAGGACACACCCCCAAACTGAAGGTTTCCCACAGCAGGATGCCGTAACTCCACACGTCACTCTCTGAGCTGTAACGGCCTACATCAACCAATCAGAGTGAGAAGGTCAGCTGACCGCCTCCCACTGACGACAGGTGCGCCACAGACAGGTGTTACCGTAGTTCAAAGCTTCAGGAGCCGTCCACTTGATGGGAATCTGTTTGAGTCCAGATGAGGAGTAAACGCCGTCGTCTTCCTGACGGCTCATCCCAAAGTCGCTGATCTTCAACACGCTGCCATCTCCAACCAGACAGTTCCTGGCTGCCAGGTCCCTGAGGGGCGAGAAGGTCACGAGAGCCTCAACGTGTCCAGGTCAGAGAGGGACGTGCCAAGCGGACTCACCTGTGGATGCAGTTTTTACTCTCCAGGTACGCCATGCCCGCCGCCGCGTCAGCAGCAAAGCGAAGCAGCTGCTTGGTCTTCAGCTCGTCTTTCTTCTTCCTCAGGAACGACAGGAAGTCTCCACCTGAAAGGTGCAGCTGAGTGAGAGACCAGCAGGAAACCAGCCGCTCCACGAGGCTGAAGCTCCACCCACCAGGAACCAGCTCCATGACGATGTAGATAGGCTGCCGCTGTGTACAGACGCCAATCAGCTTCACGATATTCGGATGGTCGTACTGCTTCAAGATCCTGCAGCCAATCACAGACAGAGATGAACAGATGTTCAGAGTAGAGACGACCGTTCCTGGTTCTGTCGGATCTCTGGGGTCTGGAGGAAGAGCATGCAGCTCTGAAGTTGAGGCTGTGCACGTTCTGATGTGGCAGCTGCAGCTCCAGACGCTCCGAGACAAAGCAACACGTCTGAAAGAGATGCTTTGCTTAACATAGCGCCGCTTGTTTGCCTTAGCGGCTTCAGAAAACCTGCATGCTCCTCGACATGGAGGCCAAATTCTCCAGAGCCACTGACCAGATACTGACCAGGTACTGACCAGATACTGACCACCTACTGACCGGGTACTGACCAGATACTGACCGGGTACTGACCAGGTACTGAACCGCCACCGACCAGTACTGAGCTACTGACCGGGTACTGACCGGCTAATGACCAGGTACTGACCAGGTACCGATCAGCTACTGACCGGGTACCGACCAGGTACTGACCAGGTACCGACCGGGTACTGACCGGGTACTGACCGGCTACTGACCGGGTACCGACCAGGTACCGACCAGGTACTGACCAGCTACTGACCAGATACTGACCAGGTACTGACCAGGTACTGACCAGGTACTGACCAGGTACTGACCAGATACTGACCGGGTACTGACCGGCTACTGACCGGGTACTGACCGGGTACTGACCAGACCAGCCACATGTTTAGGTCCAGACCAGGCTCTCCCCCCACAGGCGTGACCTCTCCCGCCGTTCTCGTTTACCTGGCCTCTGACAAGAAGCGAATCTTCAGCTCAGGAGGAAGGTCTTCTTTGCATGTCTTCACCGCTACAGGAACTTTGTCCCGCTGCAGCACCCCTTTGTACACTTCCCCAAAGTTACCCTTTGAAGGAAAGGAGAGGATGTGATGCTACACGGTGGAAGGGGCAGAAAGTTAAGAGGCAAATGTGAGGTCACCTTTCCGAGCATCTCTCCCAGAGCCACGTCCTCGTGGTTCAGGATCCACTTCTTGTCCTACAGAGGAAACGGAGCGTTAGCGTTCTCCTGGCACCACGTTCAAGCACAGCCGACTGGTTACCTTGACCACAGGGTTGAGAAGCACGACTCCCGACTTCTTGGTTATGACCTGTTTGCTGGAGAAGTGATGCTCGATGAGCTGTGGAATGGTGGAGAAGCCCGTTCCTTCGAAACGGTACTGATTCTGTCAGGAAAGGTTAGGGTAAAAACTGTGATCAGCAGGAATCCAGAGCCGTCTGAAGCTGCAGAAGTTACAGCCGGAACACCTACGTCAGCGTACTGGATGATGAAGTGGCGTCTCTGGTCGTCAGAAAACACAGACAGGACGTACTCTCCCGGTTTGCCGTGGCTCTCCCTCACCAAGAAGTCTCCCTGCTGCCGGAGGAGCTCCTGGGCCTCGGTGCGAGGAATGGCGCCATGATACCACTCCTGCTCAGCCAGGGGGCGCTCCGAGGTTGGGATCACATCGAAGAACTGCTGGAGGAGCATCATGGGTCAAAACGGTTGTGACTTATTTGGAAGGAAAAGACCTTACACATAGTTTAAAGAGACTTTCCTCCAACTTCTACAAAGAGCTGTCAGCTGATCACAATGCTAAAAACCAGAGTTTATGACACCAGATACAATTCTTCACTGCGGACTTCTAAAAGCAGAAACATGTGAAACGTGTTTGAAGGATGAGACCTGATCCAGAATCCAGTTCACTGCAGCACGATTGTTCAGTGTTGCCAGGCTGCACACATGTGGGGGGGGGGGGGGGGGGGGCCACTGGGGGGGGGGGGGGGGGGGGGGGGGGTCTAGCATCTAGTTTTCGAGTGAGGAAGTCCTCAGAATTGCAGCTTTAATGGTAAATCATTACGTCCTCTATTAGGGTAAAAAAAAAAAAGTTTTGATGGGGCAGATCTTTAGATCTCCAGAACTGCTCTCCATCTACTCATAGCTCCATTTTACGCCAGAATGGGGGCGGAGCCTTCAGTTAACAGGCTCCTCCTTTGTGGCCCTTCCCCAATCAGAGGAGGGGCTGTAGAATGGTTCTGATCATTCCTGCTAGGTTCAGGTCTGGATATCGTCTTTACTGTGACACCAAGTGGGTCTTTGTAACACAAAGATAATTACATCTGAAGCTGAAACTCTTTACAATAGTAATATAGATTCACACAGTGAAACTCAGAACTTGGAGTCAAAACAAAAACTATTTCCTGAGGCCGTCAGTTCATTGACTGGAAAAATAAATATATAATTTCCCACAAAAAGAACTTTCTGATTAGAAATAAAATCTTAAAACACTTCTAGATTCTCCTACCTCAACATATATGGAATAGAATGTTTACCTTTAATTGGAGCAAAATGTGACCTCAAGAAACCGCTGAATATGACCTTTGACCTTCTCAGTTGAGCTGCAGAGGTCAAATCCCTTGATATGATCTAGTCTTTAGTCATAACAACCAAGAACGATTACGTAGCATTAAACGTGGTCCTAAACTGTGATGTATCACTGATTCTGAACATATTGTTGATTTTTGTTCCTTTTCTACTTATTACTTTTTGTATTATTATAACCATTCTTTGATAAATACAATCTGCAAAAAATGTCTTTTTTATGAGAATTTTAATTTTTAATTTTTGTTTCCTTTTTTCTTGTTGTGTATTTTTTTAGCATCCTCAGGCCAACATTGTAAATAAGAAATTGTTCTTAATGTTTTTGCCTGATGAAATAAAGGTAAATGAAATTCAAAATATAAAATATTTTAAAAGGTCATTTGCATTGATCGGTGCCGGAGCTCTGGAGAATGCTTGGATCATCATCGCTGGGTAGAACTTTATAGCATTTTTCGGTGCCGGGGTCAGAAATATATTCAATAATAATTGGATTTCTGATGCTGGTTGATGCAGGGTTTTTTCTGGTGATGATGGTCTGAATATGCTTGGACTTCTGGTATTGATTGATGTGGAGGAGGTTTTCCTGATGATAATCGTCTATTTAGATTATTGGGACTGATTAATTTAAATGATTTGTCTGTGGATGTTTGAAATCTGATTACAACACTGATATTAATGATCCTTTATTACCTGAATCTATAATTGTAGAGTATAAATATTTGATATCAAGCCCTGAACCGGATATTGATAATTCATGCAGAGAAAATGGTACAGTCGAGCTGGGGGGGTTATATAAGTTTGCTTCCTTCCACTCCGAGAAAAAGGAATTGTAAAGATCTTACAGATGAAGAGGATCCCAGCATAGCTTTAGGAGATCGGATCATCCCAGCCAGAGAGCGCAGTGTGTCGAAGCGGGAGCTCTTCTCCCTGCTTTTATCCTATATCAAAGATCAAAGACATTTCATGTTTTTACCATTTCTAGAAGCAAAAGAGCTTTTATTGTGAAAGCGGCTCTCTTCCTGCTAGTCAAGCTCAGCCTCCAGACGACCAGCCGTCCTTTTCTTACCGTGGACCCGACCGAGCGCGTGTCGTCCTCGTACTGTAGAGCGGGAGGAGCAGGGGGGGGCGGAGGGGAGGCAACCGCCATTTTGGCATCTAATAGGGCTTTCTGGGAAAGAAGGCGGGCCTCCGAGCTGCGCAGTGATTGGACCGTGTGCCGAAGCTCAAGGAGGGAAAGTTTCTGGCTAAGCAGCAGGACACAGCTGAGGGACGGAAGAGACACAACACCAATAAAGAGACACAAAAACAATGAAAAGAGACACAAAAACAATGAAAAGAGACAAAAAACAATGAAAAGAGACACAAAAACCAAAAAACAAACAATAAGGAACCACTAAAGAGACACAAAACAAAAAAGATACACAAAAACAATGAAGAGACACAAAAACAAAAAAGAAGACACCAAAAAACAATATAAACAAAACAACAAACAAACCAATCAAAAAGAGACACACAAAACCAATGAAAAGAGACAGAAAACCAATGAAAAGGAGACACAAAGACAATAGAAAACATCCAATTCTACTTTCTCTGACTCACTCGCTCTTCCTTTCTGCATTCTCCTGACTTGTCTGGATTTTGGCTTCGAGTTCGTCCGCCAACGCCGCCTTTGTTTGAAGATTCTGCTGAGTCAGTATGAGCTCCTCTGTTGCTGACGATAACCTGCATAGTCCACAAAACAGGATTAAGAAAAGACACATTTAAGTGGACAGCGTTCACGAGGACTTTGAAGGAAAAACTAGGGACGTCCCGATCAGGTTTCTTTGGCCCGATCTGATTCCGATTCATTGGATTTTGTGGATTTGTCGAAACAGATATCGATCCGATAATTTTGTAACTGTAAGGAGAATGACCAGAAATGTACTTTTGTTGAAAACCTGCTGTCCTTGCTTCTGTCTGCTCTGTCGAGACCTCGTTAGGAACTGTTTATCACCAAAACCATTGTTGGTGTGGTTTCTAAGCATTGGTGTCAATTGACATCAATACAAAGTATTTAAGGGACGGGGAGCGTCCTCCTGGTAGAGTCTGCTGTGGGTTAAGCGTGTTAACGCCCAGCCTGTTGAAGCTGCTCTGCCGTGGACTGCTGGCTCTCCGGTCCTTTGTGTCAATCGGTAAGAGAATTGTAACTGTTTGTATTACTATGCACTGCAGGGAATAAAGACACATTATTCTAGCAACATAGTGTGTGAGTTTTCCTGTGTACCCATCTCTGGTGAACCTACAAGAAATTTCACAAAACAGTAACACATTTAAAACATGAACAAACTGAATAAACAGATTAGTCTCTTATTTATATCTCATTAATCTTCTTTTATCATTAAAACTTCAATAGAACTCTTCTGTGAAGAAGATTTAATAAACAAGTAAAAATAGAACAAATATAAACTAGAAATAAATCATATTTTCTTCTTCTATAAGTGATAATTATTCATGTGAGAAAGTTTAGTGACTTTAACTTTAATATCTTTAATTATTGAACATTTTTGACCAAATGTGATTCCTGTCTTCATTTAGAATTCTTAAAATAAATGATGTTTTATCATGAATGTGATGAGTGTTCATGACTAGATCAGATCATTATTCATTTTCATTTATTAGTTTTTTAAGATTATCTGCTTCTTTTTCAGTTCTTCAAACATCACATTTTCAGTTTATTATCAGAGTAGTTCATTTTCTTCACTTTTATTTCTCTTTCAGATCAATAAAACAGGCATATCAAAGGACAGCTCGGGTCCTGAGGAGTTCAATCACGGTGCTAGCATGTAGCAGTTAGCATCTGCTGTTTAGCATCTGTCTGCAGCAGGAAGAGTTTAACATTAAAAGAAACAAACTCTGTCTTTTTCTGTAGAAATGTCTTTAGAGGTTGTTGTTTAGAGACACTAGCTGTCAGTTTAAAGCCTTTTCTAAAGAGTTATTGATCCTGGAAGTCTGAATCTGTGATCGGCTAGCTAGCCTGATTGATCTGTTTCCATCAGTCTTCTGCTTGAACTGTTGCTGTTTTCCAGGAATAACATTTCATGATCTGTTCATGACATGCAGATTCTAGTGGAGATTTATCTGGAATAAGAAGATTGAAATAGAAAGCTCTGATCAGAAGAAGAATACATGAAATATCTGATCCTGATCTGATCCAGTCTTCTATCATGTGATCAGGCCTGATTTCTGATCACGTGATCGGATCGGGACATTCCTAGGAAAAACTATTAGTGAGTCACAAATTTAAGTGGAAGAAACAGAAATTTAAAAACTGTTACTGGCTTTTAATTTGAAAGGATAGAGGAAACCGTATTTCTCTGCACTCACATGGACTCCAGGTTGTCAGCTGTCAGAGTATTCCACAGGATCTCGTTAGCTGAGATGTTGTCTGTTTCATCCAACAAGGATGCATCAAACTCCACGCTCACCTCTGGCATCTCCGGAGACCTGACCAAAGCAGAGTCCGTTACCATGACAACAGAACTCCTTCCACAACTGCAAATTGTGTTTTTATTTTTATTTTATTTCATTTTTTTAAAAATGGATTGAAACATTTGTTTTGTGAAAGTTTAAAAAATGTTCTGGTAAACATGAGGTCACCTGAATGGTCGTCTGAATGAAACGGGACAGCTAAAGTGATCATGGTGACAGCAGAGGAGGAGGTCTGTGGAGCATCAGCTGCGTATGCGGCTGCAGAGCATCAGCTGCGTAAGCAGCTGCAGAGCATCAGCTGCGTCTGCAGCTGCAGAGCATCAGCTGCGTATGCGGCTGCAGAGCATCAGCTGCGTAAGCAGCTGCAGAGCATCAGCTGCGTAAGCAGCTGCAGAGCATCAGCTGCGTCTGCAGCTGCAGAGCATCAGCTGCGTCTGCAGCTGCAGAGCATCAGCTGCGTCTGCAGCTGCAGAGCATCAGCTGCACTGTCATTGGTCTAGCAGAACATCCTGCTGCTCCACCAATCACACATTCTTCACCAAACAATGTTGTTTTTGCCGCTTGGATTCTCAAACACAAAAAGAGCTAAAGATATAAAACATTTAAGTTATTGTTCTGATTTTGTCATGGACATTTAAAATGAAAGTGTTTTTCCAATCACCACTAGCTCTGCAGAGAAAGTGGGTGTGTGTTAGCCTGGGGGCGGAGCTAGTATATCAGGCTCTTCCTGGAGGGGGCGGCTCTCACTCTCTGACATCATCACTTGAGAACCTGCTTATTTCGGTGGATATGAGAGGGGCTGGTGCTGAGAGGATTCCTCAGAAATGTGTGAATGATCACAATACTGCTTTGGGGAATGAACAGTATAATGCATTTAAAAGCTCAACAATGGGTTTTTTATAATGGTATGGCCCTTTTAAAGCAATAACCGTAGCTTAAAGTTCACTTGGTAAAAACCTTCCAATTACACTTCAAAGTTTTCATGACTGATTGATTGATTGATTGATTGATTGACTGATTGACTGATTGATTGATTGATTGATTGATTGATTGATTGATTGATTCATTGATTGGTTTATTTCAAGCTTAGATTGAAATTACAGGACAAAACACACCATTATTTCAAACTCATTACAGAATCAATAAGATGAATTGATTAGAAAATAGAAAACAAACAAAATAAAATACACTTATGTTACATCTGGTTCATTCATTCTTTGTGATTATTAACTAAAGTCAGTAGAGTTTGATTGACTGATTGAAAAGGAGTGGGAAGAAGCGAATTTATATAATCCCACCTCAACTTGATTACTTCATTTAACTGTTTTGTATAATTATGTCATCCGGTTGTTGTTGTTGTTTTTTCCTTCTTTTCTTCCTTTTTTTATTATATTCCAAATATCAGAGTAAAGTTCTTGTTGATTATTGATTAATCTCGTAAAACATTATTTCAGTAAACAGTAACATCTATCATACATCATGTAACTGATATGTAATACTCACTGATTATCATCAAAATAATGACTCACAATAAAAAAAGCTGAAAATTGAATCCATGATGAGGATCTCACATCTTTTCCTGTGAATTTTAGATGTTTCATTTGTGTAAACACAGGAGAGCCACTGACCTGTAGGCATCAATGAAGTGCTGGTACTCAGCCAGAGGGTCGATCTGCTGCACGGCCTCCGAGATTTCCTGGTGGACTCGGACGATGTCCTCCGTCAGCAGACTGCTGATCTGACAGTACTCCTCCAGAATACTTTTACTGCAGTGACAGTAATGACAAAGTACTTTTACTGACACAGCAGAGTACATTTCCCCAACAGAACTTCCAGGAGTTGTCATGTGACGTACAGGGCAAGGGTCATGTCCTCCTGCATTCGCTGTAGTGCGTCCAGCAGCGCCGGCGCACCGTGGCGTTGATGCTCATCCTGCTGCGTGCGAGCCCCGCACACTGCCAACACATACTGGTTGTGAAGGTTGTGGAGCTTTGCTGTGGCTTTGTCGTATCGGTCCCGGGCTCGTTCCGCCTCCCTACCTGTGTAACCAGAAAGGGGAGGGGTGTCCAATGACCTGGAGAACCATAACGAAATTTGACGTGCCATAAGAACACCGACCTTTGGCCACGGCCTCCCTGTATTTCTCTTTGGCGTTGTTGGCGTCACGGCTCAGCTGACGGTACGATGCTCTCAGCTTCTCCAGGTCACTTCTGGTTACCTAGCAACAGCAAAGGGAGGAGGTTAGGCTGCACTGAAGATTCTTTAACTGATCTTCTGGCTGTTTTCTTGGAGATCAGACTTCAGTACTGAATGGATCTGAGTGTCCATGAAAGTCAGAAGTCTTATGACTGCAGCTTCATCTGGATCCACCATCTTTGTTTTTGAAGCCGTCTCCAGACAGCTGGTAACTGTTTATCCACACACACAACATTCCTGGTCTTTGTGGGGTGATCACACACTCTTCCGTCTTCTCTAGGCTGGAGATCAGAATGGGGGTGCAATCCGTCAGGATTGCATACCTTATGGTTGTAGCTCTCCAGCTGCTGATGAAGACTCTGGTAGCTCTTCTTCACCTGCTGCTTGTCTCGGATCAACGTGGCGAGGCGGTGCAGTGGACCAGAGTTTAGGTCGTCGGCGTGGCTCCTCATGACGCGGCCCAACGCCTCCGTCTGACGGATCACCTGCGACCAAGACTGAGAAGAGGCGCTGGCGTTAGACCATCAGCGAGCCTCTGCTGGAGACATCAGACAATCAGGAGGGAGCACACCTTACTAACGGTGCTGACGTAGTCTGCAGCTTCCTGTTTCTCCGTTTGCTGAGTCATGCTGAGCAGCTGGGCGGCGTACTCTTTATCACTCTTCACCCGCAAAGTCATGAATCGTTTCACCGTCTCCAGCAGCTACAGAGCAGAACAATCAGACGGTCAGCAGCAGAGAGGATTCTGGTCTTGAAGGTTTTTAATAGGGATGTCCCCATCAGGTGTTTTTGGGTCCGATCCGATTCAGAGTCATTGGATTCTGTGGATCTGTCGATACCGAGTCCTGATCCGATACTTTTGCAACATATTTAAAACATGAACAAACTGAATAAAGAGATTTGTCTCTTATTTATATCTCATTAATCTTCTTTTATCATTAAAAACTTCAATAGAACACTTCAGTGAAGTAGTTTTAATAAACAAGTAAAAATAGAGCAAATATTAAAAAACAACTATTTACTTGTTATGTAATTGATAATTAGCCATATGAGAAAGTTTAGTGTTTTTAGCTTTAATATCTTTAGAGTTGTTGAATATTTTTAATCAAATGTGATTCCTGTCCTCAATTAAAATTCTTAAAAATGAGTAATAACTTTTTTTTGGCATGAATTTGACGATGAGTGTAATATAATTAGAAACAGGTATTAGTTTTTTTTTTGTTTTTTTTTATTATTATTATTTTTAGGGGGGTGTTTGTTTTTAGATTCTGTGATTTGTTTTTTAAGCACCAAAGAAATCACATTTTCTGTTTTGTTACCCAAGTAGTCGTTTTAATTTTAACTTTTATTTCTGTCTGATAAATAAAGCTGGCATATCAAAGAACAGCTCGGGTCCTGAGGAGTTAAATCACGGAGCTAGCACTTAGCTTAGCACAGTTAGCAGCTGCTGTGCAGCACGAAGGGCTTAGCATTAAAAAGAAACAAAAACTCTTCTGTTGAAATGTCTTTATTGGTGGTCGTTTACGTTAAGACAAACTAACAGAGACACTTGCTGTCAGTTTAAAGCGTTTTTACAAGCGTTTTTGATCCCGGGAGTCTGAATCTGTGACCACATCGCTAGCTTGTTTATGTTTGCATCCAGTTTAAACTGCTGCCGAAATCTGGACATGTCTAAACATCTCAGTCAGGACAATCTAAACCTCTCAGTCTGGACAATCTGAACGTCTCAGTCTGGACATGTCTAAACATCTCAGTCTGGATATGTCAGAACATCTCAGTCTGGATATGTCTGAACATCTCAGTCTGGATGTGTCTAAACATCTTAGTCTGGACGTGTCAGAACATCTCAGTCTGGACATGTCTAAACATCTCAGTCTGGACGTGTCTAAACATCTCAGTCTGGACATGTCAGAACATCTCAGTCTGGACAATCTGAACATCTCAGTCTGGACATGTCAGAACATCTCAGTCTGGACATGTCAGAACATCTCAGTCTGGACATATCAGAACATCTCAGTCTGGAAATGTCAGAACATCTCAGTCTGGAAATGTCTGAACATCTCAGTCTGGATATGTCTGAACATCTCAGTCTGGATATGTCAGAACATCTCAGTCTGGATATGTCAGAACATCTCAGTCTGGATATGTCAGAACATCTCAGTCTGGATATGTCAGAACATCTCAGTCTGGATGTGTCAGAACATCTCAGTCAGGACAATCTGAACATCTCAGTCAGGACATGTCTAAACATCTCAGTCTGGACATGTCTGAACATCTCAGTCTGGATATGTCAGAACATCTCAGTCTGGATATGTCTGAACATCTCAGTCTGGATGTGTCTGAACATCTCAGTCTGGACGTGTCTAAACATCTCAGTCTGGACATGTCAGAACATCTCAGTCTGGACAATCTGAACATCTCAGTCTGGATATGTCTGAACATCTCAGTCTGGATATGTCAGAACATCTCAGTCTGGACATATCAGAACATCTCAGTCTGGACATGTCAGAACATCTCAGTCTGGACATATCAGAACATCTCAGTCTGGACATGTCAGAACATCTCAGTCTGAACATGTCTGAACATCTCAGTCTGAACATGTCAGAACATCTCAGTCTGAACATGTCAGAACATCTCAGTCTGGATATGTCTGAACATCTCAGTCTGGATGTGTCTGAACATCTCAGTCTGGACGTGTCTAAACATCTCAGTCTGGACATGTCAGAACATCTCAGTCTGGACAATCTGAACATCTCAGTCTGGATATGTCTGAACATCTCAGTCTGGATATGTCAGAACATCTCAGTCTGGACATATCAGAACATCTCAGTCTGGACATGTCAGAACATCTCAGTCTGGACATATCAGAACATCTCAGTCTGGACATGTCAGAACATCTCAGTCTGAACATGTCTGAACATCTCAGTCTGAACATGTCAGAACATCTCAGTCTGGACAATCTGAACATCTAAGTCTGGACAATCTGAACATCTCAGTCTGGATATGTCAGAACATATCAGTCTGGACATATCAGAACATCTCAGTCTGGACATGTCAGAACATCTCAGTCTGGACATGTCAGAACATCTCAGTCTGGACATGTCAGAACATCTCAGTCTGGACATGTCTGAACATCTCAGTCTGGACATGTCAGAACATCTCAGTCTGAACATCTCAGTCTGGACATGTCAGAACATCTCAGTCTGGACATGTCAGAACATCTCAGTCTGGACATGTCAGAACATATCAGTCTGGACATATCAGAACATCTCAGTCTGGACATGTCAGAACATCTCAGTCTGGACATGTCAGAACATCTCAGTCTGAACATCTCAGTCTGGACATGTCTGAACATCTCAGTCTGGAAATGTCTGAACATCTCAGTCTGGAAATGTCAGAACATCTCAGTCTGGATATGTCTGAACATCTCAGTCTGGACATGTCTGAACATCTCAGTCTGGACATGTCAGAACATGTCAGTCTGGACATGTCAGTCTGGACATGTCAGAACATGTCAGTCTGGAGAGTCTAAACATCTCAGTCTGGAAATGTCTGAACATCTCAGTCTGAACATGTCTGAACATCTCAGTCTGGAAATGTCTGAACATCTCAGTCTGTTGTCTCTGACTATCTCTAGAACCTCTACTCCTTTATCTCTTCTCCCTGTAACCTCACTCTTCCACTTGGGTTCCTCTCATTCACTCACATGTACTCTGTCTTACTGCAGCTAACCTTAATTCCTCTCCTTTACAGGGCAAACCTCCACCTCTCTAGCTCCTCCTCCACCTCTCTAGCTCCTCCTCCACCTCTCTAGCTCCTCCTCCACCTGTTCTCTGCTCTCACTACAAACCACAATATCATCTGCAAACATCATAGTCCATGGTGATTCCTGTCTGACCTCATCAGTCAGTCTGTCCATCACCATTGCAAACAGGATGTAGCTCAGAGCTGATCCCTGATGTAATCCCATCTCCACCTTGAACTCCTGTCATCCCGACAGAATCTGATTAATTACAACCCTACAGATTAATCTGATTAATTACAACCCTACACAGATGAATCTGATTAATTACAACCCTACACATATTAATCTGATTAATTACAACCCTACACATTTTAATCTGATTAATTACAACCCTACACAGATGAATCTGATTAATTACAACCCTACACAGATGAATCTGATTAATTAAAACCCTACACAGATGAATCTGATTAATTACAACCCTACACATTTTAATCTGTTTAATTACAACCCTACACATATTAATCTGATTAATTAAAACCCTACACATTTTAATCTGATTAATCACAACCCTACACAGATGAATCTGATTAATTACAACCCTACACAGATGAATCTGATTAATTAAAACCCTACACAGATGAATCTGATTAATTACAACCTACACATTTTATCTGTTTAATTACAACCCTACACATATTAATCTGATTAATTAAAACCCTACACATTTTAATCTGATTAATTACAACCCTACACAGATGAATCTGATTAATCACAACACTACACAGATGAATCTGATTAATTAAAACCCTACACATTTTAATCTGATTAATTACAACCCTACACAGATTAATCTGATTAATTACAACCCTACACATTTTAATCTGATTAATTACAACCCTACACAGAATAATCTGATTAATTACAACCTACACAGATGAATCTGATTAATTACAACCCTACACAGATTAATCTGATTAATTACAACCCTACACATTTTAATCTGAATTAATCACAACCCTACACAGATGAATCTGATTAATCACAACCCTACACAGATGAATCTGATTAATTACAACCCTACACATATTAATCTGATTAATTACAACCCTACACATTTTAATCTGATTAATCACAACCCTACACAGATGAATCTGATTAATTACAACCCTACACATATTAATCTGATTAATTACAACCCTACACATTTTAATCTGATTAATCACAACCCTACACAGATGAATCTGATTAATTACAACCCTACACAGATGAATCTGATTAATTACAACCCTACAGATTAATCTGATTAATTAAAACCCTACAGATTAATCTGATTAATCACAACACTACACAGATGAATCTGATTAATTAAAACCCTACACAGATGAATCTGATTAATTACAACCCTACACATTTTAATCTGATTAATTACAACCCTACACAGATGAATCTGATTAATTACAACCCTACACAGATGAATCTGATTAATTAAAACCCTACGCATTTTAATCTGATTAATTACAACCCTACACAGATGAATCTGATTAATTACAACCCTACACATTTTAATCTGATTAATTACAACCCTACACAGATGAATCTGATTAATTACAACCCTACGCATTTTAATCTGATTAATTACAACCCTACACAGATGAATCTGATTAATTAAAACCCTACACAGATGAATCTGATTAATTACAACCCTGCACATTTTAATCTGATTAATTACAACCCTACAGATGAATCTGATTAATCACAACCCTACACATTTTAATCTGATTAACACTTTAACGAGATGACAGCTCTGTTTACACATGCTGATCCTTCACCCACAAACCTTCAGCTCCCAGTCCTGCAGCTTCAGCAAACCCTCATGGGAGTTCCTGAGATCCCGACCAAACCCCATCCTGGACCCGTCCGTCTATCTGTAAGGGCGAGCGAGGGCTGATTGCATTGTAGTCTGTGGAGAGAGAGAGAGAGATGTTTGCATCAAAACATGGGGGGGGGGGTGGGGGGTGGGGGTGTCATGTCCTAAGGACTGGTTCTGAGGTTTGACGGGTCCATCAGCCTGAAGGTTCTAAAACAGCTGATCTGATCCCTTAAAGTGTGGTGAGGGAGAGTGAACCCTCGGAACCAGCCGGAACCGCTTACATTACACAGGCAGATCCACACCCTGAACTGCACGCAGCACCAGTCCGAACCAGACCCGGGACCCGCTCCAGAACTCCTTTACCGCTTTGGTAAGCCGTTAAACCCGATTAAATGATTTCCCTTATGCGATCAGAACCGGAAAGAGTCCGGAGAACCGGAGAGCTTGAAGGCCCAGTTAGTGAAGTCCCGTTAGCTTAGCCTCCCCTTCGGAATGAACGGGACCGTTAGCTTAGCATGCTAACGGCTAGGAAGTTTGACGAGAGCCCAGAAAAACCCAAACACAACCAGAACACATCCAGAAACACACCCGCCTAAAGCGTTTGTGAGGCGGGGGGAACCAGAAGGTTCATTAAAACACTTTGGGTCCGGTTCGACCGAACTTACCCACTTTGAAAGCGGCTGAGCTGCGGGAGGCTGCTGTCAGGTCACCGCGGTCCTCTGGCGTCCTCTGCCGGACTCAGCCCGTCTTCCTCCCGCTGCTCGTCTCCTGCTGACCGGGACTGTCGGCTACCGGCTAACGGCTAACAGGGAGGGGCTTCCGCGGGAAACGGGACGATGAGCGGTGCGCATGCGCGTCCGGGTGTGTTTGTTATGGAGGTGTTCCGTACCTGAATGCCTCGTCCTGCGTTCCTCAGGATCCCTGAGAGCGGCAGAGCCGAGAGGCTTCCTCTGAGCATGCAGTCCGAACTGATCATCTCTCTCAGAACAAGTTTGAACATTTTAGTTCTGTGTTCCTAAACTGTCTAATTGTAGTCTTTATATACACATTTAAAAAAAAATACACCACAAAAGTAATAGATGATTGTGTAAAACCTTTTTTTCTCTGATGTTTAAATCAAATTGTTGATATATGATCACATAATGTTCTGATTACAAAATATGGAGTATTTCTTTTTACTCTTTAGTTAAGTTAATCATGTCAACTTATTTAAGCTGGAGCTAATAGTTAGTTAACCCTTACACACAGTCACAGACTCCAGTGAAGCAGAATGAACTACTGTGGTTATATCAGTCAGAATGTGATGGAGGTCAGGAGTGAAGAGGTTAAACATGACTGATTCTGCTTCTACTGACAATCCAGACTAAATACTGTAATGTTCTTAATTGGATAAACTCATTTTCTTAAAAGATTTGGTTCTGATATTTTCACGTGTATTTTGAGCATAAACAAGATGAAATATTTTATATTGTTTAGTTAACACATCTTTTCAAAACAGCTCATGTACAGATATTTTTTTCCTTCCAATTACAGTTTAGATTAATGATGATGTTATTTCCTGAAAGGACAGTTCAACAGAACCACCACATCGACGTGAGCTCGACAGAGATCTTCATCTCCTGGTTCAGCTGAGGAGGACGGGGGCGGAGCTTCTTTATTTTTAATCTACAAGGAAGAGCAGCTCCTGGTTCTGTCATCACTGAGGAGGACGTGAACGTCTGGTTCTGGTCATTGGAATCAGAGAGAACGTCCAGCAGCTGCACACTCTCCAACCCAGAAATAAACTTCTTTTTCTTTCATTTCTAACAGATGTGTTTCAGTAGATATAAATGTACTCTTTAGGATCATTTATTAGGTTCTTTAAATATAAAACAGACAGTTTTATCATAGATGATGATTTCTAACCATGACATGTTTAATGAGCTCCATACTTGAAATAAACAGAAACTAATTCTGAATCATCAATGATTAATGCTTGTGATGTTTGGAATAATTTCATCTGTTTCATAAATAAATGTTCAGATCTGACTTTGATCCACATTTCCTTTTCTCACTTGTATGTTAAAACTGAATAAACAGAAGAGACTGGTCACTCAAATATGTTAAACATGATTTTATTGAATCACACATCAGCAGAAGTCATCTTCACATGTTAGAATTAGAATTTTACAGCCTTAAAATGTAAATGTTGGATTGTTCTGGATTATAAACCCACTCACCAGAAGCAGACCTGGAGAGGAACATACAAGAGAAACATGAGATTAAATTCAATTAACATCAGAATCACAAGAAAAAGATATAAAAATAAAACATGTACAAATTTGTTAAAAATCAAATATTTAAATGATATGTTCTTAACTGAAAGTTGTCTGTATGTCTTCACATTCTAACTTAAAAAATGTGGATTTTATCTGTTTATTTATTTATTTCACAGTGCACATCAATAGCATCGCTGCAATGTGCCAGAGTTAGCTAAAAGCTGTTTTTCATCTGTAGTCCCTGGACGTGTTAAAAATTGTCAACCTAAAATTCACAAAACATCAATTAAATACGCAAGTAAAAAATACAGGTTAGAAAATCAGTTATAATACATATAAAATACATATAATAATAAAATACACACAGTAAGAAACAAAAAAACTATTATAAGAGTCACAAAGGTGGCATGGAATGGACAGAGAGTGGCAGGCAATTACAACAATTCAATGTAGACATGTTTGTTGAAATATAAACTAGTAAAGTGACTGCATATCAGAGATTCTGGTGTTTCTGTTAGCAGATCTGCATCATGTACTTATATGTTATGACTGATAAAAGAAAACAACAATCAATACAAATACTGAGAAAACATCACATTTTTTAAATCTTAAACATCATAGATATTAATGCCAGAAACATTGACGTGAAGACATTTTGAGAATAACAAAATCGAATTACTGGAACTAACCTACCTCACCTACAAAATCTTAATCTTAACTTTCAAAGCCCTCCACAACCTCGCCCCTCCGGATCTTTCAGAGCTCCTGACTGTCGCTGCTCCCACCCGTTCCCTCAGATCCTCTTCCTCCCTCCGACTTGGTTCCTCCACGATCACGTCTCATCACCATGGGGGGTAGAGCATTCAGCACCTCTGCCCCACAACTCTGGAACTCCCTCCCTTCTGATCTTCAAAATATGGACTCACTTCATCAATTCTCCAAACACCTGAAAACTCATCTCTTTCACACATTTAACCTTTGATTTTAGCTGTTGACTGTTATTTAATGGTTGTGTTTTTATGCTTTTATTTATGTACTGTGAGGTGACCTTGAGTGCCAAGAAAGGCGCCATATAAATAAAATGTATTATTATTTATTATTTCAAATAAATAATCACAATAAATATTAATGATTTGTTTCCAGCAAATATAAAGTTATTCTTTTAATTCTTACCACCAGAAGACTCCCAGAAAGCGTGTTGGAACAGTTTACAGCACGGCCTCAGGACAAAAACCGAACTATAGCGCTCATGCTAATGCTAAATCTGTAGCAGACGAGCTAAACACCGGAGCTCTGCTCCCAGAATCCATCATCATCTGTCAATCATAAAGCCACGCCCCCTCATTAAGTGAAAATAAAGGCTGTTTTTAAAAAATCTACAAACTTAGAAAAAATTCCCTCCCCTCAGAGTTGTCATGGATCAAATATTGATGAAATAAAAACTTGAAGCTCCAGGCATTAAAGGGTTTATTAGAGGGTTGAAAATGAGGATTTTAACATGGGAGTCAATGGAATCTGCCTCTCTGGTCAGTGCCGGTACTGCAACGTTTTGGTACTTCCTGGTTGGCTTCATGTTCCGCCTGCCAGGGTTGGTGCTTGGGTGTGCCAGCTGAGCAGTATAGTTTTGATTAGTGAAGCAGCTTCAGCTAAAAGGAGGGTGGAGCTAAACAGACACAGGAACCGAGGCACGGACCCTAACTCCTAGTTTTAAAGAGATGAAAGTTTGAAGATCATTTATGATGTAGACAAACTTGGATAAAAAATGACTCGTCCCAGAGCTGACATGGATTAAATATGCGAATATTTTTTAAATAAAAAGTTTAAGCTCTAGTTATTAATGAGGTTTTTTTGAGGAGTGAAAATGATGATCGTCGGAGACGTGGATTTAACTTGTTTGTATTGAGGTGATTGAATTTTGTTTTTTGTTTTTAGCATTGTTTGCAGTCAGACGTTAATCACTTGGTGGGTCACATGTTTGTGGGTGGAGACATTTTTTCTTGAGATCATAACTCACCTGTTGATTTTGCACCTGTAAGTTTTCAACCAAAGCTGTGGAACAAATGACCACTGAGCATTCGGCAGTATCGTTTTTAAAAACTTCTTAAAACCATTTTATCGCCGGCCTCTGCTAGTGTGTTTGATTGTCTCATCTTTGTTTTCATCAGTTGTTTTTATGCGTTTATGTCACCTTTTTAAACTTTTTAACATTTTAACTGAGTTTTTAATTTACAACACCTTGTTTAACTGAGGTCATATTATGGCACCATATAAATGAATAAAACTTCAACTTCAAATATAGTCTTTTGTTCTTGGTAAAGGACAATTAAAGGCTCTAATAATACCAGATAGTCTTCAGTATATTTTCATCATCTCCATCCAGTTTTCATGCCTCCATATTTCTTGAGTTGCTGGAGCCTGTTCTGGCTAGCTTGAGGTGACGGCAGGGACCACCCAGGACAGCTCGCCCGTCCATCGCAGGGTCACAGTAATAACCACACACTCAGTCTCAGTTGCATTTTGGACTGTGGGAGGAGCCAGGACTGCTGGGAGAAACCACAGACATGCAAATACGAACATGCTAACTCCACACAGAAAATCCCCAGTCTGGATTTGAACCAGAACCCTTTCCCTGTGAAGGGACGGTGCTAACCACTACACCACTGTGCAGGTCTTTCTTGTTTCAAAATAGTCTCCAGTTGGACTTCAGGATGGTTGATGCTCAGTTCTTCTGAAAACATGACCGTGACTCTTGGACAAACCCGGGCGGAACCAAAAGTCTGGATTCCTCAGCTGTGACCTAGTTGTTGAAAATGCCTTAGCTTGGGTTTGGTTGTAGGTCTGTGTTCATCCCAGTCTCTGGGTGTGTTAATGAATCCAGAAATGAAAGGAATGAAGCAAAGACCAGTTTCTGTCCAACCTGTTAGGGGGGGAGCTTCATAGAAATGAACTGACGAGAGAGAGGGAGTGTTGACTGGTAGAACAGGTTCAGGTGAGGTGGTCAAGTGAGCTTGACTCACCGTGGAGTGGAGGGAGAGACCTGTTGTGTCATTGTTTCAACACAGAGACGAAGAGCAAACAGCAAAGAGGACGCTCGGTGGAGAAACCCAGAGGAAGAGAAGCTACCTGTGGACAGGTGAGTTACCTGGGAGGCTTGTTCAGGGCCATCAGGCTTTAAGACATGAAGAACAGAAGTGTTTCACTGCTGGGACGCCTGTGAAGTGGACTTCACCTGTGCTGGTTCTGGTTCTGCTGCAGGTTTCTGTGTTGGCTAACGTTAGCTTAGCGTATCATTCACTCAGACTGTTTTCAAAACAAAGCCAAGACAAATTTAGCCTAGCCGGTCTGGACTAAATCAGAACAAGATGATTCATTTTGGTGTTTCTTCCTCTGTGTGTGTGGTGGTGGGTGGTGGGGGGTGGGGTGTCAGGTTGGACATAAACACAACCTAAAAAACACAGGAAAGCCGTGGAGTTAAAGCAGAAAACGTGTTTATAGACTAGAATTTGAACATGTTCTTGAGATGCACGTTTGATTGTTTGTTTGATTGATTGATTTGATCAGGTTCTAATGATCAACAAACATTCATGTGTGCAGTAGACGATGTGACGTTCAGCATGACTAGAACACACTGGGACCAAATGTTGAGCAGCAGTTCCATCAGCACCAGTCTGCTGTACTCGACATTCTGAGCCTAGAATTATTACCTGATACCTGCAAGACAAAGCAGAGGGAAAATAAAATACATTTGATCTATTAGACAACATCAGCAAACAGGAATGGTTTCAAATGCAATCAGGAAGAGCAGGAGTCTGAAAAATGTGAGTTCTGAGACTAGAGATGACGTCAGGGAGCAAGTCCATGACCTGGAGGTGGGGGGGCAGTGGAGAAAACAAGTCAGAGGGAGAAAGAGGAGGAGGAGCTGAGGGAGCAGGCAGGAGGTGCGAGAGATGGGGGGGGGGGGGTAGTTAGTTTGGAGGTCAGAGGAGGATTTTGTAGGTGATCCAGTAGGTGATGGGAAGCAGACTGACAGGTGTGATGTGGTGGAGGGAGGGGTCAGACTGATGATGCGGGCGGCAGAGCAATAATCCAGACAGGAAGTGACGAGGCTGTGAACCAGGATGGCGTTCCAAACACTGATGGAAGAAAATGGACTCTGCTGGAAGGTCTTTGTCCCGCCCACATCGACAGTTATAGAAAAAGAAACCGACAGATCAGAAGATCAACGAGTTTTTAGCTTTACAGTCAATAACCAAAACCTCAACCAGTTTTTCCCTCCAACTCCTCCCCAGGAGCAACAGGAAGTGACTCAGCTTCATAAAACTAAAGTCTGCTATTTAATGTCAGACATCAGGTCGCTCTGATTGTACTTGACAGGTTTATAACTGAAACACTTTCCATTCAGCAGCAGCTGGTGAGGCCGGTGGTTTTTCTAAGTTCTGCTACGGTTCCTCTAAGTTCTGCTACGGTTCCTCTAAGTTCTGCTACGGTTCCTCTAAGTTCTGCTACGGTTCCTCGAAGTTCTGCTACGGTTCCTGCTTCATCTCTTAGTGAATTTATGTAAAACATGGTCAGAACAGAGAAACCGTCCTGAGGATGAAGCTGCAGCCCGTCTGCAGGATCCAGATCTGGATCTGAATCTGGATCTGGATCTGGATCTGGATCTGGATCTGGATCTGAATATGAATCTGGATCTGTATCTGGATCTGGATCTGGATCTGATCTGAATATGAATGTGAATATAAATCTGGATCTGGATCTGAATATGAATCTGGATCTGAATATAGATCTGGATGTGGATCTGAATCTGGATCTGGATCTGGATCTGGATCTGAATCTGAATCTGAATCTGGATCTGGATCTGAATCTGAATCTGAATCTGAATCTGGATCTGAATATCAATCTGTATCTGAATATAGATCTGGATGTGGATCTGAATCTGGATCTGGATCTGAATCTGGATCTGGATCTGGATCTGGATCTGGATCTGAATCTGAATCTGGATCTGGATCTGGATCTGAATATGGATCTGAATATGGATCTGGATCCTAATCTGGATCCAGATCTGGATCTGAATATGGATCTGGACTCCTGCAGATACTTTTTATGGTCCAAATGAAGCACACATTGGATGTTAGCTGACAATTCTATTATTTTTCCACCTGAGACTTTCACTTGTTAATGAAGCTCTGAACACGGAAAGGAATCAGACTCTAAATACTTTTGTTTTTGGTAAAACATCTAACTTCTGAGCAGACATACTGCAGCAGTCTGTTTTAATCCTGAGAATCCAGTCATAGAAAACGGAATTGTTCTCGAACAAATAACAGTCCAACTGGAGGTGTGGTTTCTCTGATGGTCTGCAGCTTCAGTTTTAATTCAAACTTCTAAAGTTCTCCACCTCTAAACTCTCTGGTCTCATCACAGGTTCACCGTCTGCTCTGGTTGGTTGCTGGCTCGCTGACTGGACTCAGCTCCGCCCTCCACAATGTCATCCAACATTAATGTCTCTCTGGATAATCCATATGGACAGGTGACCATCCCAAGGGCAAAGCTCCACCCCTCTGATGAGGGCAGTACAGTAATAGCAAATCCAATGGCTCTCAGCAGCAATGAGAAATCATACACAGTTTCAAGCTCCGCCCACCAAGAGCCATATACGGTGAAGGAGGATGGCGGTGTGGACGAGGAGAGAGGGGGCTGTCGTGCCTGCTGCTACCGCTGCAGGAGGAGGAAGTGACATCACTGTGGCCAGAGTGCAGGGATTGGACTAGATCTGTTATTTTCCTACGGAAAAAAAGAGTTTAAAAGCCAGAAGAGAACAACAGAGAAAGGAGGAAGCCACAACAGGAAACCGCTTTGTGTCACGAGGGAGGCGGAGTCCAGCGGCACGGATCACCTGAGACGAGCTCTGGACTGAAAAGTCCAGTCAAATTTTACCCCTGAGTCCCTGACCCCTGTGACCCCTGTGACCCCTGTGACCCCTGTGACCTCTGACCAGCCTCTGCATCTCGACAGAGATCCGTCCACTTCACACCCTCAGAACTGCAGAACCTGGAGAACGGACCTCATCGGTACATCCTTACACATCAATGAAAGCTTCAAACACAACTGGCTAAGCTTCTTTGCAGTGCTGTTGCCATGACGACAGCTGAGTGACATGTTGAAGGTCTCCTGAGGACTCTTGTCTCTCTGGGTCCAGTTCTACTGGATGCTGGTTTAGGTTCATGTTTGTTCTTTTACATTTGGACCCAAATGATTGAATCTTCAGGCTGAAGCACAGAAGAAACTCCCGTTCGTTCAGGTTTGTCTGCTCATGTCTGGACAGAAATGGGTCTTTTCTGTGTACTCAGAAGTTCTGACCCGGTTCTGCTATGAAGGGCTTATAATGTTGGATTTTTGTTTTTTAACTTTTTTTCAGTTTTTTTCGTCAGATTTCTGGATTAAGTAAATTTCAGTGATGTTTAAATTGTGTTCTGATCATTTTGTTGAGTGTAAAGACAGTGAAAACCAATCAGGGAGCTGTTCAATAAAGTTATTGTTCCTGTTATTGATCAGCTTCTATTCTGACTTCAATCTCAGAAAACCCAAAGCCCCAACTTCCCTGCCCCCATGACCACAACCTGTGTGTGTGTGGGGGGGGGGTAGACTGTACATAAACGTGGACAGATCAAGTGTGATGTCACCCATAGGAAATGCCTTACCTCTGTCTCCAGCCACATGAAACTGACGTCGGTTTGAGTGACGTTTCTATAGAAACTACTGTCTCCAATCAGGAGTGAGGTTGTTGGAAGGCCACACCCCTCAATCAAACGTTGTGGGTCCAGCAGGCACCACATGCTTTAACTGAGTCATGTGATTGGTGAGTTTATAACTTGAATAAGTTGTGATGATGAATATGAATTAAATCAGGATTATCAAGAAGATGTTCAAAGGAATCGGATCTAGAATGTTGATTCTGACCAATAGAATGATAACAGCTGTTATGTCTACATAGAAGTTTTGCTTCTTGGAGCCACTTCCTGTTTGGAACGCCAAGGGGCGGGGTCAAGATGATATATTGTCCATGGGTAGAAGCATCTTCTGGTGTCTTGCTGTTTATCTGACCCAAACTCCTCCCAGTCATTTGTCTGATTCCACATCATCTTTAATAACAAACATTAACTGTAAACAGGATTAATATACAGAAAAGATCATGTGTAAAATAAAGGAGTAATAGTTAAAATGACAGAAAATCACTTCTGAGGAATAGGGCGGTTTAAACCGAGTAATTTTTGATTGTTCCATCAAAAGCAAGATTCAGTTGCCTCTCCATGTGCAGCAGAACCAGCAGCATTGCCAACAGGGCAGAGGTGGGCAGCAGTTGCCATAGCGATGGAAGCGAGGCTCAGCCAGACCTCCGTGTGACCTCCTCTGATCCGTCTCCTCCGTCCCCAGCCACAGCTTGCCGTTAGCTACCATGCCTCCTGAAGGCCTCCTCTCTCTGCCGCTGGGGTTCCAGGAGGTGCAGGCCTGCTGGCTTTTCACCCCCAGAAAGGACGTCAAGTCCAAGTCCAGACCCGCTGCTCCTCCTCTGGGTCGAGGTGTGTTTTGTCGACACTGAGGACAAGGGATCCACACCTGGAGGGGAGGGAGGGGAGTTGACTTTAGCCGTCAGGTCCTCTCAGCAAAGCCACATCCCTGTTTAGGTTGATTTAATCACGTCATGCACGAGTCCACATCCAAAAATGGGTTAGTGAGTTGTGTATGTCAGCAAGTACACACATTAACACCAGACTGACAGTGGGCGGAGCCAGCAGACCACACTTCCTCTGCGCTGATGCTTGGTTCTACAGAAGTCTAACCTTCATTCCTACGAGTAGCTGGAAAATGCTGTCAAATTATCGCATTAATCCTGATTCATTACTTACAAACAAACTAGCGAGTTTTTAAAAATGTGTTAATTTCCTTTTTCACCTATAACTGCGTCTTCAAATCTAAAAAAACAAAAGTTTACCGGTTTCCTTCCATGAACATTATATTTGAACTCAGTCAATAACCCCCATTCCTCCAGTTTCTTGATGTCTGTGTACAACCACAGCTATTATCTGTTATGGTAAATGGCGTATACTTGTATAGCGCTTTCTACCCTCCTTCGAGGGCCCAAAGCGCTTCACAGTCACAGACCCATTCATACACTGGTGGTGGCTCCGCTGCTGAACACTGGCGCCAACCTCCCACTAGAGATAATTTAGGGTTCAGTGTCTTGCCCAAGGACACTTCGACACATGGGCAGGCAGGGAATCGAACCCACCATCTTCCGATCATGAGACGACTGCCCTACCACTGCACCACAGCCGCCCGAGAGATCAGGCCTGACGAGGGTTTGTTATCATACATAACACATTTTTTTAATCAAATAAAAATGTATAAATATAAGGATATCAGTCACCTAAACAAACTGCATCAATTTATCTGCAATACAAATGAGAATATTTTTAAGGACTAGATTAGCAGACACATTTTGTTGGGTGGTTGTGTTTAATGAGAACAACATGACAAGGATAAGATTAGGGGTAGGCAAGATTCATGGTTAGGACAGATTCATGGTTAGGACAGATTCATGGGTAGAAGAGATTCATGGTTAGGACAGATTCATGGGTAGAACAGATTCATGGGTAGGACAGATTCATGGGTAGGACAGATTTAAAGTATAAAATGTGAATGCAGTATGTTGTTATGTGCAGATTAAGAGTCTAAGATATGTGTTGCTGTTATTAATGAGCCGTATGGAAATAATCCAGAAAATCTGAGCAGATCTGTGTCTACAGCGCCTCTCTGTCTGCAGGTGGGACATTTAAAGATGTAGAAAGTCTGTTTAACCAAACCCTGAAGAGTGGTGTGGAACATGAATTTATGATGGAGCCAATGTGGAATTCACATCCCACGCTGCACTGTCGTTCGGTTGGAAGAGTGTGGATGTGGAAACATTCACCGTGCAGACAAAGAGGATATGTGTCAGCACGGATCTGCTGCAGAGTTATGGAGCAGTGTGAAAACTATTTATGAGTCTCAGAAGTGAGATAGAGAGATAGCGTAGCATTAGCTGCATTAAACTACAATTAAATGTAACCTTAAGTCACAAGAAAAGCAGAGTAACCACAGTATTAAAGAGAGCAGATTTAAGGGAGAGCAAGGAGAGTTCTGATGATGTCATCACTCACCTGCTCATTGATTACTGTATCCAGTCTTTTCAGACAAGCCTGACAGAAGGCGTGGCCACAGTGCAAGCGCCGCGGTAACCGCGATGTCAGGTCGTAACTGCAAAAACACACGATGCACACCAGGTCCGGCCTCCTCGATGACATCACCGTCTCCACTAACATAGAGGAGGAAGGAGCATGACTCTTCATCTCCTTCTCATCTTCTTCCTTCTGGTCTGACATTTTTCTAATGAAAAAGGACAAATTTGTGTTTACAATCCAAAACCTGTAATGAAATAGAGCTGAAATGAAGCTGAACTAAAACTAAACTGAATTAAAACTAAACTGAACCAAAACTAAACTGAACTAAAACTAAACTGAACTAAAACTAAACTGAACTAAAACTAAACTGAAGCTTAACTAAAAACTAAACTGAAGCTTAGCTCGAGCTAAAATAAAACTGAAATGAAGCTGAACTAAAACTAAAATAAAGCTTTACTAAAACTAAACTGAACTAAAACTGAACTAAAACTAAACTGAACTAAAACTAAACTGAACCAAAACTAAACTGAACTAAAACTAAACTGAACTAAAACTAAATTGAACTAAAACTAAACTGAAGCTTAACTAAAAAACTAAACTGAAGCTTAGCTCGAGCTAAAATAAAACTGAAATGAAGCTGAACTGAAATCAAACTGAAACTAAAATTAAGCTAATCTGAAATTAAAATAAAGACTAATTTGAAGCTAAACTGAAGATAAACAAAAAGATAAACTGAAGCTGGACGGAAACCCAACAGAAGCTAAAATAAAGCTAAACTGAAGCTGAATTAAGACTGAACTGCAGTAGAAAAAGAGGAAAAGTTGAAGCTTAACACATTAAGACCTAGAGGCATTTTTCCTTCAGTAAGTCTGAACCAGAATTTAACTTTAAGTCAGAATGAGCTAAAACAGAAGAAAATCCAGAGATGTTCTTCCTCCTTAAGAAAGTGAACTCTTTCAAAACATTGAACAAAACACAAAACATTTTTATTTTTGCAGTGAATAGTAATAACGTAACTGGAATGACCTTCTCAGTTTTTGCATCTTCATAGTCAGATGACTTAGACTTAGCTTGTTACTGATCCCTTTGGGACAGCACCCTTGGGGAAATGAAGTTATCAGCAGCTTGCAAAGTATACATAATAAAAAAGTATACATAATAATAATGAAAAATGACGACTGAGCTTAAAGAAATCCTCTGGACGGTGGAGGACCTTCCTTCTGGTTTAACTGGAAATCACTGCTGTTAAAGATGCTTTCACCAAACTGGAGCAGAACTTCTTCAACAGTTATTCAGAAGACTGACATTCTGCCTGTTGAATTGAAACTGGACCTTAATCCAGATCAAATGCAGCTAACGCGATTTCACCGTGAACTAGCTAGCAAGTTTTTAACACGGTCCAAACTGAAGCTAATCTGGACCCAAAAGATCTAAAAGAAAAATCTACAAATCCTTTCTGTTCAGGAACTTCCTCAGAACCACAAGACCTGCTGCTGCGTTCTGGTTCTGGCCAGACTCACCTGGACTTTCTTTCTCTTTACATCTTCTTTGTATTCGTCTTTCGTCTGGCTCCCGTCTTCCTCCACAGTTTGTTCTTCCTTTCCGTCTTGTCCGTTATTATAAAACGTTCCTTCTTTTCTTTTGGATTGATTTTTTAAAAATGTCCCTGTTTTTCTTAGGATGCTTTTCTTTTTTGTCGTCTGAACTGTTTTCGCTCCGTTCTGCTGTTGGAGAGCGAGGCTCGACTTCATCAATAATTCAGGTTTGCTGCCTGTGTAACCCGTTTACATCTTCAAGAAGAACAAAAGCGAAATTACAAAAAATCAGCTGTATTCATCTGCCACCAGCCTGTGCTTTAGTAAAAGAGCAGATGGATCAGAACCCGGCCAGAACCCTGATGAGGACCAACATCTCCACCAGCAGAAAAGAAACCAAAGGTTCTGATGATGCGGCTTCATTTAGGGCCGGCGCTCACACCTGTCCTCTCATGTTACCAAACTGCGGGCAGACTCAGGTTTCCTGGCAAAAGAAACTCTCCACTGATCCGGGTCGCTTCTTTGAGGGTTCTGACCTTTAGATTGGACCCGACCTGAGAGGAAAGGTTAGTTCAGTTCTAAAACCAGTCGGTTGAGAGCAAACCAGGAAAACCCTACCTGTAATCTGACCACATGTTTAATGAGGCGAGACGCAGAAACCTCCTGAGACAAAACATTTAATTATTCTTTCATTCCTTTGTACAAAACAACAGGCTGAGGGTCAGGAATAAAAGTCTCCGTAAAATCCCTTAAAGTTAGGTTTTAAACTGCTCTCCGCTCAACAGGTGAACAATAAAGCTTCAAACATTCAAACTGAAATATGCGGAGAGACCCATACACAACAGAGGTTTGGCAAATCCTTTTATGAGGCATGAAGCATCATGGGAGTTTGAGTCTTTGTCCCATAATGGCCGTCCTGTGTTTCTGGTGCGCTGAGCGTTCAGTCTTCAGTGGGCGCCAAGGCCTTCGCCCACTCTGATTCGCTGACCTGGCTGCAGCTTGAACACGAAGTCCTTGGGAGCCTCGAACAGCAGGACGATTGTGGATCCCAGGTTAAACTCTCCAATGGCCTCACCTTTCTGTAAGGCCACGCCTCCTTCGCTTGTCCTCTGCAACACTTGGTTGTCCGTGGCAACATAGCTGCGGTCAAAGAAAGAACCTTTCCTGTAGCGGGGGGCGTTGGTCTGCAGCTCCTGCGGACGAATGAGGACGTCACAATACTTCAGTTCTGTGTCAAGAAGAACCTGGACAGCCCGAGCTCTGCTAGCTGGACAGTGGCGTTCAACGACAACCATGTATGTCTCCGCAATCATACATGTACATGTTTGTCTCTACAGTCATACATGTATGTGTGTATCTACAGTCTTACATGGACAGGTGTGTGTATGCACCCATACATGTACATCTACATAAAACAGATAAACAGATAAACAGTTGAGTCAAACACTCTGCATGTTCGCCGGTCAGGATGTGAGCTCACCTGGTCAAAGTACAGTCTGATGGAGCCCACGTTTGTGGCACCAACCGCCGTCAGTGAGAAGAAGCCGTGCTCCCATTGGCCGCTCAACACCACACGCTCGTTGAGGCAGAACAGTTCTTTGACCCACCGAGCCACACCGGGGTTCACCGACATTAACGAGCCTGATGAGGACAAACAGCAAGTGAGGATGAGCGAAGACCGGGGGGGCAGACGGCCCATCACATCACCACACCCACCTGGGAAGTGCCGCCGGAGCTCCACCTTCCAGTCAGCAGGGGAATGGAAGCAATGATAGTCACCTGGAGCCAGGTAGACCACCACGTGGAAAAGGTCTGTGTCAGGAGACGACAACAGGACATCCCGAAAAGATGATGAGGATGAATCTAAGGTCAAGCAGAAAAACACATTTAGTTAAAACAGGATACAGCCCGTACAGGTGAGACGGGAACCACAGGTGAGACGGGAACCACAGGTGAGACGGGAACCACAGGTGAGACGGGAACCACAGGTGAGACGGGAACCACAGGTGAGACGGGAACGACAGGTGAGACGGGAACGACAGGTGAGACGGGAAAGACAGGTGAGACGGGAAAGACAGGTGAGACGGGAACCACAGGTGAGACGGGAACCACAGGTGAGACGGGAACCACAGGTGAGACGGGAACCACAGGTGAGACGGGAACCACAGGTGAGATGGAGAGGGGAACTGAGGTGCAGCAGGAACCACAGGTTCACCACTTTTCCAGGACAGCCAGCTTTTACCTGGGAGAGGGGTGTGGTCTTACCTAGTTGTTCCCTGGACTGTGGACCCAGGAAGTTCTCCAGACTGTAGGTGACCCCCTTCACTTGTTCCACTTCAGAGTTCTTCACACGACCAAAATGGAGAATCTTTCCATCAGCTGGAGACGTCTGGAGCCAAACAAACCAGAAACAAGTCAGAACCACGTTCAGGTCCTGAACTTCATCAGCAAAGTCCCACAGATCCAAGAAGGTTCCGGATCATCTCTTAGTTTCATTCTTTATTTTCTAATAAGGAAAAAACATTTTAATTTACAGAAAACAAGCTGAAGCCGAGGCTGGTCACGGAATACACCAAAGTCTGATTATTCTTCTATAAATAGTGTAGAAAGATTCAATTATTAGTTTTATTATTATTAGTGTTTCCCTTTGGGGATCCTTTGTGCCAGGGGTTGCCAGTTCTGTTTGGGGACGTTGCCGCGGTCGGGGTCTGCAGCATGTAGAGTGGACCCCGTTGCTGTCCCGTCTGGGTGGGTGCTGTGGCGATGTCCCCCTAGCTGAGCTGGCTCCTGGTATAAATAGATCCCCCAAATACTGTTTCCTCCACCCACTGGGGGTGGGTGGAGGGTGGATTGGGTCTCTCTCTTTTTATTGATTGATTTGTTTGCTTGTTTCTGTTTTTAATTGTGTGGCGCTTTGAGCTGCACAAACATGAGAAGCGCTCTTTTATAAATAAAGTTTGATTGGTTGATATTATCGTGCAGGGCATCAGCTACCCTGGTGAACACCAGTGTTGCCAGAATGGGCGAGTTTCTGCCCAGTTAGACGCTTGGGTTGGGTTGAGTGGATCTTTATTGAAGCACATCTCAGCAGGGATCTGCGGTCAGGGGAGGCAGGAGAGACAGTGCCTCACCTGAAAGCTATCCTCGCTATCGTGAAATTAAAATGAAAAGGTGTCCATCAGATTCTGGTTTGGCAGTGTTGGTGTTCACGCTGTTTTGCAAAGACCCCAACCAAAATGAGGAAAACTCCTGTTCACATATGCCCATACATCAACATCCAAAGATATAATAATAAAGAAAGCAATTGTGGTGAGGAAGCTAAAGCTGGAAAGAGCACGGTAGCATCTGATGGCGAGGAGAAACCGGAGGGATACGACCAAACTGAACTCAAGGATAGAGGACTCCACCTCAAGAGTTGACCATGTGAGGTAACATAGCAAGAAATGGAAAAAAGAGATGATGCAATGAACATGCTGCAGTCTCAGATCAAGGTGATGGAAGAGGAACTTCTGGACGTAGAAGCCAGGTCTTCTTTAAACAATCGGAGACTTGAAGGCAATGCGACCCTCTGTGGTTCCAAAAAGTGGGCTGAAGAAGGGTAACACAACCTGCCTCAGAACCCTCATAATGAGGTTTGTGATGGAATTTCACAACTACAAGGACAAACAGGCAATTCTTAGAGCAACGTGGGACTAAAAGGACATCAGAAATGAAGAAGGGTGGGTTGGTTTGTATCCTGACTCAGCCACGGGGGTGCACCCATAGACATGGATGAGATAGACGCCTCCTTCCAGGATCCGGAGTGAACCTTGGTGCCACCATATTGCTGGGGTCAACCTAAGCTAGGTCTACGTCCAAAACCAGCTGTAGTCAACGGAGAATCACAACCATGCCGGTTGTTTGTTTTGCCTTCGGATGCAACAACCTTTAGATAGCGGATCATGCAGAATGACCTTTCACGAGTAAGTTCAAACAATATTTTGGTTATTGGAGCATTCATTTAAGTCTGTGTAATAGTAAACAAAGTTACGTGACTAACACCAACGGTAGAAAGTGTTCCTCCTTCTTGGCATCTTTTGTTATATTGTTGATCTTTTTCACACTATCCAATTTCTAAGGTTTACGAGTATCGTGGAATCAGGGAAGGGATCGGAAGCAGCCAATAGACTCGAGGATTTTGGCGTGATGGAGTTCTCCAGGCTCTGAGGGAGACCTTCAAGAGGGAAGATTTGAACAGGTCGAAGCAGAGATTGTTCGGCTGAGAGACGATGTTATCCTATGTCTTTAACTTTCCATCACATCTCAAACGGTGAGTGTATTTATCTGTTTTAATCTGAACTTATTTTAAATATGTCCTCCATCATGAGAAAAATGCTCCAGGAACCCGTTAAAAACACCTGAAGTGTGATTTTTATCACAGTGGGTGTTTAAAAGCATATTTTATCCTAAAACGCCTGGAGCTTCAGTCGGGACCACCTGGAGCTTCAGCCGGGACCACCTGGAGCTTCAGCCGGGACCACCTGGAGCTTCAGTCGGGACCGATTGAAGCTTCAGCCGGGACCGATTGGAGCTTCAGCCGGGACCGATTGGAGCTTCAGCCGGGACCACCTGGAGCTTCAGTCGGGACCGATTGGAGCTTCAGCCGGGACCGATTGGAGCTTCAGCCGGGACCGATTGGAGCTTCAGCCGGGACCGATTGGAGCTTCAGCCGGGACCGATTGGAGCTTCAGCCGGGACCGATTGGAGCTTCAGCGGGGACCGATTGGAGCTTCAGCCGGGACCGATTGAAGCTTCAGCCGGGACCGATTGGAGCTTCAGCCGGGACCGATTGGAGCTTCAGCCGGGACCGATTGGAGCTTCAGCCGGGACCGATTGGAGCTTCAGCCGGGACCGATTGGAGCTTCAGCGGGGACCGATTGGAGCTTCAGCCGGGACCGATTGGAGCTTCAGCCGGGACCACCTGGAGCTTCAGCCGGGAACACCTGGAGCTTCAGCCGGGACCCATTGGAGTTTTCCTTCAGCTCACTCAGAGCATCAGGTAGACGAACAACAATAAGAACTGCCATAAAACTATTTTTCTGAAGAAAATCAACAAGCAAACTTTACCCGTGGCTGTCTTATACGTAGACACCTTAGTCTTTGGAGTTTTACATATTTCTTTGCTTGTTACTTCTTACATTTTTATTTTTTTGCACACAGGAGCTGCTGCTCATTTTTGTTTTCTGTACAATGACAAAGCAATTCTGATTCTGATTCCATCTGTTATCCATGTGCAGATGGTAGTTTGTATTTCTCAAAACAGTAAAGATACAATCTAAACATTAATAAGTTGTAGAAATATATTCCAACATGATGAAAAAGTAAAGATTCATTAATGTGCATCTTAGCTGCACCTATTAAGTGGGCCCAATGTGGATTTGGATCATTTCCACAGGCAAATGGAAACCTGGAACAGGCAACAAAGAAAACTGCAACAGCCAAATACCTCCAGAGGGTAAGGCAAGTCCTGAGAAGCCGATCAATGGCAAGAACAAGACCCGGGCAATAAACTGCCAGTCATCAGATACTCTGCAGGAATAATAAGATGGTCAAAGGAAGAGATACAAACCACAGATGTTAAGACTCAAATGCTCCTCACCATGCATGGAGGGTTCCATCCCAAATCCATCACCCTGAGACTCTATAGCCGCAAGGAAGGAGGCCGAGGACTAGTGAACATAGAAGCTTCAATCCAGGATGAAACATCCAAGATGCATGAACATGTCAAGCTCAAGGCCCCAACTGACAGAATGCTCAGTGAATGTCTCAATGGAGAGCAGAGGATGTGATGCTGGAGGACAGAGACTCATGGGAGGACAAGCCCCTACATGGGATGTACCACCGGACAATAACTGAAGAGGCTGATATCAAGAAGTCCTACCAATGGTAGAGAGGGCTGACCTGCAGGACAGCACAGAAGCTCTGATCCTGCAGCACAGGAACAAGCCCTGAACACCAGAGAGATAGAGGCTCAGATCTACACCAGACAAGACCCAAGGTGTAGACTGTACAAAGAGAAAACAATCCAGAACATAACTGCAGGATGGAAGATGCTGGCTGGGAAAGCATACATGGAACGACACAACCAAGTGGCTGGAATAATATACAGAAACATGTTCAGAATATGGACTGGAAAACCTACAATCAAACTGGGAAACACCTCAGAAAGTGGTAGAGAATGAGAGAACAAAGATCCTATGGGACGTCCAGATCCAGACAGACAGGATGGTGATGGAGAACCAACCAGACATTGTAGTGGTGGATAAAGAAGAGAGGAAAGCTGTTGTGGTGGATGTGGCAGAACCAAGAGATGTAACATCAAGAAGAAGGAACATGAGAACTGGAGAAATACCAGGAACTCAGAGAGGAACTGGAGGAAGCTTGGAAGGTGAAAGTGACAGTGGTGCCCGTGGTCATTGGAGCACTCGGGGCTGGAACCTCCAACCTGGAGGAGGGGCTACAGCAGATTCTGGAAAGACCTCAGACATCTCAGTCCAGAAGATACTGCAGGACCCTCAAGCTCCCAGGACTCTGGTAGAGGACCCGAGCTAAGAGGAGGAACCACCCGCGGAGGGTGAGAGGGGCATATTATATATATACAGTATATATATATATATATACTAAAGATAATTGCTGCTGTTCCATAGTATAAGGATTTTAGGGTTTTATACTTTTAGATGGTGCTTTTTTCTTGAATCTATTCAATTGTATTTTTGCAACTCCTCTGTTTCTTTTCTCAAAGGTCTTGCCTTTCATCATCCCACAGTTGTAAATCAGAATGTTAATCTGTCCCGGTTGAATTAAAAACATCTTTTCTGGATTTATTGTCAGATAAACTGTCCTGTGAAGTGTTCCGTTCAAGCCCAGTCAGCTGCTGTGCATTCATCCTTGGATCAGAGCTTCATCAGAACAACTACGGTGGCCTCAGAGGGTCAGTGAAGGCGGTCAGCGCAGCAGATCATGTGATGCAGAACTCTACAGAGAAACATGTCAGTCTTTTTGTTCAAGCTGAAATGAGTCAGAAATGTGTTTTTACTCAGAAAGTAGATCACAGAGTTCAGGATTAACAGACAATATTTTTAGATTTTATTGTTTTTATGTTCCATTAAACTTGTTTAATGCTGTAGAGCTGCATAAAAAGCACATGGAGGACTAATAAAGTTTAGTTATTTCATAGGACAACACTGCATAAATGACTGACACAATGAAAAGTAGTCAATCAGAGATTTTGCAGATGCTCAAAGCACATTGTGAGAGAAAGACGGCGGCGCCCAGCAGTGCAGCGGCTTCTCATGCTCCCAACTCAGTTATTAGTACCAGCTGAATCTGAGGTCAGGTTCATAGATACTGCCGGTGTTGAGAAGGGAATACAACCGGACTGAAATATTATCGACAAAGGAGTATTTGGACACGGCACAGCAACAGCGAGCCCCGGACTCAAGGCCCTGCTGGGCAGGATACCGAGGTGGCGCAATGATGCAAGCCGAACTGAGAGCAAGAGGAGATGGTGTATGTGGCAACAAAAGAGGGGCAAACAAGGTGAAGAGCTAGCCAAGCTAGGAGCTAACGCCTGTTCCTGCCCGATGTCCGCTCCCTGGTTAACAAGATGGATCTGCTTCGACTGAGGCTGAGAGCTTGCAGTGAGATGTACACAGCCTTCCAGCTCGACGGGCGGTTCTGTTCCAAGCGGACTGCTACCAGCAGTCAGGAAAAGAAGGGCCAATGGGTGAAGAGATCTTAAGTCACGTGGTTTTGTTTACAAGTTTTGGTTCAGAGCAGAAATGTCCGGTAGACTCGGTCTAAATACAGACCAAACGCACGGTTCAGGACTGTTCCAGTCTGAATATCAAATCCATCTTTCTGAAAACAGTCGTAATTGTCAACAGTGATCGAGTAGAAGTTGAGTTCCAAACCTCCTCGGCTGAAAAAACCTTCCAGGTTCCTGGAAAACCCCACACCGTAAAGGACCTTAGATTTTAAAATGTCTGAGGGGAGGAACCCCAGACCCTCCTCCGGTGAACCATCCGTGGACCGTATGACTTTCATAGCAACAGAACGGACTGTTGTGAGTGCAGAAGGCGGAGCTTACCAAGTGGGAGGCCGCACATACTGGGCGGACGGCAGGTTTGAGACGCCGCCGGAAAAATTCTCCTAGATTTCTGTAATGATGCAAATCTTCCACTGCCGCCTCCTGGTGGTCAAAGGTAGGAACAGTCAAGCAGGTGAAACCGCAGGTGAGGAGAACAGGTGAGTGCTCCGAGCCCGGACCTGCATGTTGACTCCAAAGGTCCAGATGTACAGAGAGTAGATGGGTTTCCTGAGCCAGGTGGGTAGATTCATCTCGTTTAGACGACCCCAGGCTCGGGACAGGAAACGAGTCGGAAAGGAGCGGTACAGCGCCACCTGCAGGAGTAAAGGACATGAAAGGAACAGCCTCCATCAGTCTGACCCAGATGAAACTTTGTAAAGCTGATCGTCTCCCTTCCGTAGAAACTAAAGTCTGTTTTCAGGTACAACTTTGGCTCTGAGAGGAACCAGGAAAGAGAACAGCACATCAACGTCACCAAACTGCCCTCCCTCCACGGCCCCGCCCAAACACAGCTGCTCTTACCCGATTGGCCAGCGGACGGAGAGCATTGAGAGATAAGATGAAACCAAGGAAGGCAATCGGTCGGCGGCGCCAAGGGGCGGGGCGACAGACCCCATTACTGAGCTTGCTCAGACGGCGGCGGAGAGCCAAATGAGGCGCCTGAAGCCTGATAATGTGATTCCCGAGAATGAGAGTGAAGAAGAGGGAAAAGGGATGAGTCCAGAAACGTCCAGAACTACTGGAGAAAAACACCTGAACAACACCTGTGTCGTTGTGTCTTTATCGTTGTGCCTCAGTGTCGTTGTGTCTCTGTCACTGTTTCTCTGTCGTCGTGTCTTTGTGATATTTTGCATCTGTGTCATTGTGTCTCCGCGTCGTTGTGTCTCTGTATTTGTGTCTCTGTATTTGTGTCTTTGTGTCGACCATTAACTTTGTCTTGATTTAAAGTCATTCTTCAGATTTTTTTGTTTCTCAGCTGCAGCTTCAAGAAGATCCAGATCTTTATCCCACAGGATGAAATATTCAGACCTTCCTTCATTTCAACTTTCACACACATCCCGGGGGGAGGGGTGGGGTGGGGGGGTCAGATTAAGGGTGTTTAAGATCCTTCACAACATAACTAGGTTAGCAGGTTAGCAGGGGATTAGTGGCAAAGAGGCGGAGCTTGAAGCTACAGCAGCAACTTTGACTGAGACAGTTTCTCACAATAAACACAATGACCCCACCCCACCCTCACCCCACCCTCACCCCACCCTAACCCCACCCCACCACACCCTCACCCCCGACAGTGACCCGTGAGGTTCTGGACTAAGTTGGTCTGTTTGGTTCAAATAAAACTGGGTTCCTCGGGTTCGAGGTTCTGTTTCCATGAATGAGTAGAACCATAGAACCATCGTCCTGATCAGAGTTCTCCTCCTGATGCCCCACCCCCATCAATCAGCCCCCACGTTTCTATGACAACCGTCTCTCGCTGTCACTCTCCCACCTGAAAGGTAACGTGGTTCTCGTCTTAACCGCTCTTCCTCCCACTCCACCGGTTTCTCCATCAGAGGTGTGATGGCGCCGCCTCACCTGCCGCAGCAGGTCACGACCCTGATTGACACGGTTGCGGCGCTGAAAGCGGAACCTCACCATCAAAGAGTTTGGTCATAAAGGAGCTGACGGATCGTTCAGGAGAACAGACCGGATGAGACAGACGGGATCAGAGGCCTTAATGCCCAGATGGGAGGGTTTCAATCAGCTGACCAATCAGAGCTCACCATTTGACCACATGATTAATTAGGATAGAAGAGTCCATGATCAGAACCCAAATCTTCCATGCTTATTCTGAAGACCGCTCTGCTCTTCTAATGGATCTGTTTTCAGAGCAGTTAAAATGAAAGAAAAAATACCAACATTAAATCCAAAGATTTCTTTTTTAAAAGATTTCACAACATTTTCATGAAACGTGTAAAGTACTTGGAACAAACACATATACTACATCACACATGTTCTTTTTGAGGACTATTAATAAAAAAAATAAACACTAGTAATATCTGTGATCTCGTGAATATTCTTATACATAAAAAATACTCGAGATACTGCATCTCTAAATAAACTGGATGGATGGATGGATGGATGGATGGATGGATGGATGATGGATGATGGATGGATGGATGGATGGATGGATGGATGGATGGATGGATGGATGGATGGATGGATGGATGGATGGATGATGAATGGATGGATGGATGATGGATGGATGATGGATGGATAATGGATGGAGGATGGATGGATGATGGATGGATGGATGGATGCATGGATGGATGGATGCATGGATGGATGATGGATGGATGATGGATGGATGATGGATGGATGATGGATGGATGGATGGATAATGGATGGAGGATGGATGGATGGATGGATGGATGGATGATGGATGGATGGATGGATGATGGATAATGGATGGAGGATGGATGGATGATGGATGGATGATGGATGGATAATGGATGGAGGATGGATGGAGGATGGATGGAGGATGGATGGAGGATGGATGGAGGATGGATGGATGATGGATGGATGATGGATGGATGGATGGATGCATGGATGGATGATGGATGGATGGATGATGGATGGATGATGGATGGATGATGGATGGATGATGGATGGATAATGGATGGATGATGGATGGAGGATGGATGGAGGATGGATGGAGGATGGATGGATGATGGATGGATGGATGGATGCATGGATGGATGGATGGATGGATGGATGATGGATGGATGATGATGGATGATGGATGGATGATGGATGGATGATGGATGGATGGAATGGATGGATTGATGGATGGATGGATGGATGGATGGATGATGGATGGATGGATGATGGATGGATGGATGGATGGATGGAGGATGGATGGATGATGCATGGATGGATGGATGATTGATGGATGGATGATGGATGGATGGATGGATAATGGATGGATGGAGGATGGATGGAGGATGGATGGATGATGGAATGATGGATGGATGGATGGATAATGGATGGATGGAGGGATGGATGGAGGATGGATGGATGATGGAATGGATGGATGGATGGATGAATGGATGGATGGATGGATGGATGGATGGATGGATGGATGGATGGATGATGGATGATGAATGGATGGATGGATGATGGATGGATGATGGATGGATATGGATGGAGGATGGATGGATGAATGGATGGATGGATGGATGGATGGATGGATGGATGATGGATGGATGGATGGATGGATGGATGGAATGGATGGATATGGATGGATGGATGGATGGATGGATGGATGGATGGATGGATATGGATGGAGGATGGATGGATGATGGATGGATGATGGATGGATAATGGATGGAGGATGGATGGAGGATGGATGGAGGATGGATGGATGGATGGATAATGGATGGATGGAGGATGGATGGATGATGAATGGATGGATGGATGATGGATGGATGGATGGATAATGGATGGATGGAGGATGGATGGATGATGGATGGATGGATGGATAATGGATGGATGGAGGATGGATGGATGATGGATGGATGATAAATGGATGGATGGATGATGGATGGATGGATGGATGATGGATGGATGGATGGATGATGGATGGATGATGGATGGATGGATGGATTATGGATGGATGGATGATGGATGGATGATGGATGGATGGATGGATGCATGGATGGATGGATGCATGGATGGATGATGGATGGAGGATGGATGGATGATGGATGGATGGATGCATGGATGGATGGATGGATGGATGGATGGATGATGGATGGATGGATGGATGGATGGATGGATGATGGATGTAGCGCCCGATATTTTCAAACAGACGTTTAAGGGGTGGGGGTGGTGTGTGAGAGGAATCCGCGGTACACGCATGTGCCAAACTGCTGCAAGTGATCCCTATGGATCACAGATGATCCCTATGGATCACAGATGATCCCTATGGATCACAGATGATCCATTCCAGCCCTAGTTCTGTCCCTCAGAATAAACATGACCGTTCCAGTTTGAGGTCCAACAGAAATGAACGAGCCTCTTTAGAGAACAGCACAAACAGGCCCTAAACAGAGCAGAGAGAGAAGTGGGAGGAGCCAGAGCTGAAGGTTCTCACACACCTGAGACCCCCCCCCCATCTTCCTCTAATTCAGACTCCACGGTCGTTGGTATGAACCCACCACAGAGTTCAGACCTCTACCATTCATGAGCCAATCAGAACTGTTCTGCAGGTTCGACTCTCATCCGGGGTCAGAGAGGATCCCTTCAGTTCATCTGGATCCGTGGTCCAGCGTACCTGTGTGGGTGTGGCCACATGCGGTGACGTCTCCTCATCCTGTTGAAACCTCTTCTTGTAGTGCTGGTATCCGAGGTAACCGCCTCCGGTCCCCAACAGCAGGGCGAAGGGCCGGGGGCGTGGGATGAGGCCCCGCCCTGCAAACAGACCGGCTAGCGTAAACACAAACAATAACAACAACAACGACATCATCGCCACAGGCGCTCACCTGTGCTCAGGCTGCGCTGCCAGCACGTCCGACACACAAATCTGAAACACAAGCAGGTCAGAGGTCAAACATCACACATGGACTTTGGCTCCGGTTCCGTTTAGGTTCCAACTCGGACGCCTGCGAGTCTCGGGTGTTATTGTGGGGCGGGGTCCTTCCATCCAGTGGTACCAACTACCATGGTGGTCACAGACCAGCAAAAGCCCCCAGAGGGGTAGTTAGAGGGCAGTTGAACTGCGGTCGTCATCACATTGTGAAGCCAGAGTGTTTACCAAACACTTCGGAGTGGGAGGAGCCTATTCCATGGCCTCTTTCTGTATCTGCGCTTCAGCCAATCAGAGAGGAGCAGACATCTGCTGATGGATAAAGTTCATCGATGGCTTCATATCGAGCTCGTGCATGAACAGTCTGTCCACGTGCACGGGTTTCCATGACAACGTCGTGAAGAACGTCTTTTTCCAGTCTGTGGGAACGCGCGCGCGCGGGTTCCACACTTTAAGCAGGTAAGTTTCAGCTGTCACTGACGTCACGCTCATCTGCCGCTACGCGACAAACAAAGACCAACGTGAGCGCGCGAACATGACCAGCAAAACGTGAAAGCAGCCAGTGTGAGTTTGCGTGCGCGTGCGCGAGGCGTTCGAGTCCCGGGATCGCGCCCGGACGCCCGGACGGCCGGTGAGCTCGTACCTGCCGCCGCTGATGAGCCTCCGGAGCGCCGCCGCCATGCTGTCTGCGGAAATGATGTAAGCGCGCATCTGCCCCACGTGACGCAGCCGCTTCCTGCAGACTGAGCAGCCGGCAGCCGCGTGACAGCATTTTACCCGGGGAATCAGCTGATGCTGACGACACAACATATGTGCGCGTGCGTACTTACGCTCACGTCGTTCTTAGTCCCCGCCCCGCCCCCGAGAGTGAAGTCTGCGCATGTCTGCCGCACTGACTGTATAACAGACCTGGACCAGTAGGACCAGCACCCCAAGCTGCTGCAGGAGGGGGCGGAGAAGGGCGCGCGAGCGCGGTGAACGTCGAGACAGTGGAGGCGGGGTCAGGGGTCAGGGGTCGTGGTTGAATCTGCTCCTCCTGGTATGATCTGTGCTGATCAGTCTTCTATAGTAATCTTAACATCCTTCAGATCAAACATATCTGCAGGTTTCATTTTATGTACACTGTCCCAAAATAAATAAATACTTTCAGGTTCAGTTTTAGAGGAAACAATAACAGAAATGACCAGATCATTGGAAATCTTTGGACCTTCCAGAAATACTCAGATTTCCTCCCTGAACCGTCTTCAGCTGGTCCAGAACTCTGCAGAAAGGCTCTCAACAGGAACCAGTAAACGGACTCGCATCACGCTGATACTGTCTCACATTGGCTATCTGTCAAATTCAGAATTGATTTTTAAATTTTACTTTTTAGGGCCTTGCACGGTCAAGCCCTGACGTACATCCGTGACCTTTAACCCCGTAGTCTTCGGCCCGATCCCAAAAACCCGCTTTAAGACGAGAGGAGACGTCTCTTTCCAAGCACATGTGAAACTACCCAGCATGCACCGCGATCCAGGCGATGTGTGCGGCGCCGCCTCCGCCGCATGACCTCAAACACACCGACTGACTGTATATTCACTGGACAGCTCCGCCCCCTTCGTGTTCCAAACAGGAAGTTCCTACTGGTTTCAGAAGGTCCGAACCCCATAGACTTCAATAGAGAAATGATAATCAGCTGATCAGAACAAACATTCTGGATCTGATATTTCTAAACATCTAGAAATCCATATTTAAAAATAAGAGATTTCTTCTTTATCAAAAGTTATTCAAGTTATAAACTGACCAATCAGATGTCTCAGTAAAAGCTTCTGGTGTCTGATGGCCCCGCCTCCAATGTTTGATTGACAAGTCCCTTTCAGTGGAAGGGGTGTGGCCTGTCCAACAGCTGATAGCCTCTGTGGTGACAGTCATCTGTTGGGAGTTTACTCAATGAAAACTTTATTATTTTTTAGCTTTCTGTTTATTTCTATTCAGTTATTGAGGGGCGTGGTTTCATGATTGACAGATGATGATGGCAGTGGATTCTGGGAATAGAACTAATACAGTTAGCTGTTAGCATGGAGGGACGGATGAACAAGAGTAAAAAACTACTTCATTCAGCCCCACCCATTTTCCCCATATTTGGAAAGCTCGGGTAGGCGGAGTTAACTCCAGCCAATAAGGCGGCACCCATGAGTGCAGCGAGGATCCTGTCAGATATACGTCTGATCCTAATCTCTTCTTAAAGATAGTTTGAAAAAGCATGTGGCACCTGATGGCCCCGCCTCCAACGTCAGATTCTCCTGAGAGATTTTAGTGGAAGGGGCGTGGCCTTCCTACCAGCTCACTCCTGATTGTTGACAGTAGTTTCCATAGAAACGTGACTCAGACCAACCAGTGTCGTCTGGCTCCAACATGGCGGCTTCCGTACCTCAGATGTGGCGACTGAAGAGGCTTCAGGTCAGCCGTTCTCTGACTTTCAGATCCAACTTCCAAACAAATGCTTGAGGTTCAAATTCAAAGAAACTTTATTAGTTCAAAAATATTCTCTTTAGATTACAAATCACTAGCCCCTCCCCCTCCCCAGGGTCTTAACCTGAGGGGAGGAGCCTCTGAGAAAGTCCATGATCAGCTGACTTCCTGTGTTCTCCTGATCTGTAAAACAGAGTTAAAAAGCACAGCCTGCCGTCGCCGTGGTAACACCTCCAGCAACCAGGCGGAGCTGAGGGGGCGGGGTTTCACAGTAAACACTCCATGACATCACTCGTCCAGGCCTTGTCGGGTCAGGAAGTCTTCGAGCGCGCTCAGTCGTTCCACCAGCATCACATCAAGGTCGCTGTCGTCATCAAGGCCCAGGCCGTGGATGTGGCGGCGAGCTGCGGCGCGTTTTCTGGGCACCGTGGGAACAAGAAGCCCCGCCCCTGAGAAGACAGTAAGGTTCAGCAATGATCTCCACCGGCATCAGGATGACAAGAGAAGAACATCCTCCAGAAGGTCATCAACACAGGAATCTGCTGGAACAGACGTGATACCAGAACAACAACGATCTCAGAAGAACCAGAACCAGAACCAGAACCTTCAGAGAGATCAACGCTGGAAGACATCAACCAGGATTTAGATGTTTAAAGCTGTGGAGTTCTACAGATAATCATTACAGAAACGATTCAGAAGACCAGAGGGAGAATCGAATCTTAATCCTAATGTAATCTGATCCAAACCTAAAATGATCTTCTTCAAGCTCTTAGATCATTTTGATCTCTTCCATGAACACAAACCTCTGAACTTCACCCACGAGCTCACCTGGAGGCTTCTTCCTCTTTCTGGGCTGAGTGACATCAGGGAAGAGGAGGAGTCTGCGTCTCTTCTGTTGACCAATCAGAAGCAGAGCTCCGTTTTTCTCCCGGGGCTCCTCAAAGATTGTCTCAAGACTTCTGGGAAGATTAGCAAAGCATGCTGGGATAATCAGGACGATGTGCAGACCGAAGATGGAAGAACTTTCATCAGAGGTGTGGACCTCCGGTGCTGGAGGGGGCGCTATTATTCTGAAACCTGACTTTGACCTGGAGGATTTTATTGTGACATCCATCAGAACCAATCATCTGGCTGCATACCTGTTGGTGGGTGGCGGCCTGTAGTTCTTGTTGGTGTAGATCTCCTCCACGCTGAACTCTTTCTTCTTTATCCTGAAGGACAAACATCCCATCATCCATTGCAGCAGCACTGACTCCACCCCTGACCTCGAGGGGGTGGAGTCAGTGGGGGGGGTCTGACGATGACAGAAGGGTCTCCCACAGCTGTTGGCAAACTCTGACCTTTTAACCTTTGGGAGTCCCATCGGCGTAAGCTCCGCCTCTCGTGGAGTAGACCGCCGGATTCGGATCTGAGAGACTCGTTTGCTGAACTGTAAAAAACAAGGAACGGCGTGAGCCGGGAGGAGGACGGCTGACCTGGAGACCACCTCCTCACCTCCTCACCTCCGCCTTTGAAGACAGGAAGAAGGAGCCGCCCGCTGATTGGACGGACCGAGAACTCGAGAGCCCATTGGCTGGTGAAACGGGTGGGGGGAGGGCTTTCTGCCCGCGCTGAAGAAAGTTTAGAGCGCCGTCACTGCCAGCTCGCCGTTTCAGATGAAGCTGAGCGCCAACGCTGAAAAATGATTGATTTTAGATCACGATTCAGTTACTCAAACAGACACTAGAGACGTGACCATCAGGTGTTTCTGACCCGATCCGATTCCGAGTCATTGGATTCTGTGGATCTGTCGATACCGATCCTGATCCGATACTTTTATAACACATTTAAACATGAACAAACTGAATAAACAGATTAGTCTCTATTTTATATCTCATTAATCTTCTTTTATCATTAAAACTTCAATAGAACTCTTCTGTGAAGAAGATTTAATAAACAAGTAAAAATAGAACAAATATAAACTAGAAATAAATCCTATTTCTTCTTCTAATAAGTGATAATTATTCATGTGAGAAAGTTTAGTGACTTTAACTTTAATATCTTTAGAGTTATGAACATTTTTGATCAAATGTGATTCCTGTCTTCATTTAGAATTCTTCAAATAAATGATGTTTTATCATGAATGTGATGAGTGTTCATGACTAGATCAGATCATTATTCATTTTCATTTATTAGTTTTAAGATTATCTGCTTCTTTTTCAGTTCTTCAAACATCACATTTTCAGTTTATTATCAGAGTAGTTCATTTTCTTCACTTTTATTTCTCTTTCAGATCAATAAAACAGGCATATCAAAGGACAGCTCGGGTCCTGAGAGTTCAATCACGGTGCTAGCATGTAGCAGTTAGCATCTGCTGTTTAGCATCTGTCTGCCAGGAAGAGGAACATTAGAGTTTAACATTAAAAGAAAACAAACTCTGTCTTTTCTGTAGAATGTCTTTAGAGGTTGTTGTTTAGAGACACTAGCTGTCAGTTGTTTAAAGCCTTTTCTAAAGAGTTATTGATCCTGGAAGTCTGAATCTGATGGATCGGAGATTTATCTGGAATAAGAAGATTGAAACAGAAAGCACTGATCAGAAGAATGAATGAAATATCTGATCCTGATCTGATCCAGTCTTCAACCACGTGATCGGATCAGAACATCCCTAACAGACAAACACAGAGTTACCTTGTTGTGGTTTCCAGCGCGTAGCTGTGGAGGAAACATCAGATTTAATGACGAGGAACTTTGATGTTCAGTAGGTCAGATAGGTTCAGACATGGCAGTGTCCGGGGCTTGCTTCTTTTACGTAACATTGACCCAGAGCCCAAACTGGCGTGGGCGTCCAGTCCTTAAGAGGCCACAGAGAACCCCAGCTAGCTCCTCCCTCAACCTTCAACCTACACTAGGCTTCTATGGCAACTGCAGACAGTGGGAGTTGATGGGGGGAGTCCAGGTGAATGGGGGGCAGCTGACCTCCCTGGGAAACGAGGAGGCGCGGGGAGCGCGGCCAGCGTGTAAAACGACGGCAGCCATGTTTCCAGCACAGCCGTTGGAAAGGAACTGCATGGCACGCAAAGCATCATGGGAGGAGAACCTGCAGCAAACAGTCTTTAGTTCACCTGCTGCTTCCAAGCATGATGGTCACCTGCTTCACCTGTCGGAGAGCCTCACCTGTAGCCGTTCTTCTTAAGGACCATCCTGGGCTGTGATTGGCTGACTCCTCCTAGATTCACACTAAACCTGTGTGCTGTAAATGCCCCTCCTCCCAAGGAGTCTGTTATTTGGCTGATACACCCCCCCGCCTCCTCCTCCTCCTCCTCCTCCTCCTCCCCCCCCAGTGAGCTGTGTTCTCCGTCCTTTGGTGGAGAACTTTTCTCCTCTTTGCCCCGTTTAGGTTCTCCTTGGTGCTCCTTCTCCTCCTCCTCGGCTCTGGTTGGTTACTTTCTGCACAAGATGGCGTCTCCTCACTGTCAGCTGAAGAAAGTGACGTCAGGGAGGAAAAGTCCGACCGGGTGAAGGAGGCCGGCGTGTCTGAGGTAAAGAGGGAGGAGCTAGAGACAGGTGACCCTGCAGATGGACGCACAAATGGATGACATCACAGGTTTGGTAGTGACATCATCACTACCAACCAGACCTCAAAGAAGAAATACTGGACTACAGTCAATATATGATAGACTACATTTCCCAGAAGGCAACAGCACTTTCATTAAAGGATAACCAAACGGTAAATGGAGTTTTTTTGGTTTGTTGACCTCCATGAACGGGGCTGTGAGAGAATGTTAAAATAAAAGTCTGTGTGCTGCCCTCTACAGGTTGAAACAGGTATTGCAGTTGAATTTGTGATTGGTCCAGTGGTGGAAGTCTCAGAAGTCTGACATCATCATGCTCTAAGCCCCGCCCATCTCTGATTCTGTTCTGGTTGGTTGTTAGTTACAGAATGCAGCTGTTTCAATGAGACATGAAAGCATCATCAACATTTATTTACATTTTTATTATCTCTAAAAGCTAAGCTGTAAACAGTGAAGAACTGCATCTCCCAGAGTTCCAGGTAACACACCTGTCTAATGAACACACCTGTGAGACAGAATCTATCAAACTATCAATGATCTGAACCCAGCGGCTCCAAACATCAAAGTTCTGGATCAGGAGCGCCGGAAAATCCTCAACCACCACGGAGTTCTGAGGAGAAACCTTTCTGGACCTGACTACATTACCCAGAATGCTCCACTGATCCATTAAGCGCTTTAGTGCATTACCTAGAGCAGAATCTGATGATCAGAACCACACAGAAACCGACCCGTTTAGAGCAGAATCTGATGATCAGAACCACACAGAAACCGACCCGTTTAGACCAGAATCTGATCATCAGACCACACAGAAACCGATCCCGTTAAGCCGAGGCAGAATGATGATCAGAACCACACAGAAACCGACCCGTTTAGAGCAGAATCTGATCATCAGAACCACACAGAAACCGACCCGTTTAGAGCAGAATCTGATGATCAGAACCACACAGAAACCGACCCGTTTAGAGCAGAATCTGATCATCAGAACCTCACAGAAACCGACCCGTTTAGAGCAGAATCTGATCATCAGAACCACACAGAAACCGACCCGTTTAGAGCAGAATCTGATGATCAGAACCTCACAGAAACCGACCCGTTTAGACCAGAATCTGATCATCAGAACCACACAGAATACCGACCCTTAGACCAGAATCTGATCATCAGAACCACACAGAAACCGACCCGTTTAGAGCAGAATCTGATCATCAGAACCACACAGAACCCGACCCGTTTAGAGCAGCGCTGACACATATCTGGACTAGACTCGTCTTCATCACCTTTGAGGATGAAGATCCACACACCTGTGGGCTCTACCCGTCACCAGAACCAGCTCACCTGAGACCCGGGCTCCTCTATTCGGGGTCCTCCTCCTTCTCCTTCGGCTCCTCCTCTCCAGAACCTCCAGCCGATGGCTGATGGTTGCCAGAGCTCCTCGCAGCAGGCGGCGCACCTCCAGCCGGTGAACCGCCAGGAGTCGGGTGAGGAGGGAGGAGCAGGAGCATGGAGGTACGGCGGGGGGAGGAGAACGAGGAGAACGAGGAGGCGAGCAGTCTCCTGCAGAAGAGGAGCACACCAATGACTGCGTCACCTGTAACTGTGACAGGAAGCTCCGCCCAAACACACCTGTGCGGGTCTCCGTCAGGTCCATCAGTGACACAGGTGGAGACGCCGGTTCTGTGGGCGTGGCTGGTCGAGAGAGCATCACCAAGACTAGCAGTAAGAGAGAGAGAGAGAGAAGTGACCTTCTGACTCCGCCCACATCAACCAAAGTGATGAAGATGATGATGATGATGGTGGAGGGGAAGTCCTCTGTCCAGCAGAAGGAGCTTCAGTTCTTCTGATGCCGGTTCTGACAGTCTGGACTTCCGAACTTGAACCCAGAACTGCCTGACCCACCTGAGCCCCTCCCGGCCTGTCCCGGCTCCCGCTGCATTACTGGACCAGGTGTTTTCACCTGGTCCCGCGAGACCGTTCTAAACCAAGTTCTATCAAAGCGAGCGGGCCGTGCGTGGTTTGCGGGTTTCAACAGATTGTAGTCATGGCTAGCGTCTGTTAGCTAGCAGTTTGGTAAAGCGGGAAAACCCGGGTCGGTTCCCGCCTTGCGTTACCTTCCTCGCGCCCCTCGGGTCTTCTGGTTCCGTTAACGGGTCCTGAGGATCATCACAGGCGGTTCGGGCGGGGAACGGACCGGATCGGCCCAGTTCTTAACGCTGGAACGGAGGCTGTTTTCACAACGGACCGGTGTCAGTCCCGGAAGTTACACGAGTAGAACTTCCGTCCAGCATGTCAAAATAAAAGCCTTATTTTTTTATTGAAAGACATAGTATACCAACAGTATACAGAATAATGAACCGTGGAAGACAAAGCAAAGGGCAATCAAATAGTTCTGAGAACATGTTATTAGTTTTTACATGTCTCATTTAATTATAAAAATGATGAAAACCGGTTTTTGATTACTGTACTTGCATCTGTGAATATGAAACTTAGCCAAAATAATTAATACATTTATCATAAAGTATACATCTACTCTAAAGTGTTTCCTGAAGAAAAAGAACAAAATATTTCCCATTTTAAAACAAAGTCTTTATGCAGATGATCAGTGATGTATTTGTTTAAGTCCTTCCAAAAAGAGCTGGTATGCGGGCCGACCCAGAAGAGGTGCTGGACCGTCTGTGGGTGTTACCACAGAAGGAACAATTCACATCAATGTCCCGCATAACATAAAATGGTTCAAAGGATAAAACTTGTGAATAATTCTAAAATAAACCTCCTGAACCTTGTTTGTTATTAAATATCTATTAGGAATGATCCAAATGTTTTCCAGTTTATGTCTTTTACAAAACCATTCCAATAAGATATTACATGGGGAACAGAAACTAATTCTTTTTGGAACAGAGTATGAATATTTTTATTACTAAGTTTATGATTTGAAAAACAAATTTCCCAACATATGATTCTGAAATACTACTGACTGTGATGGGACCAAGAGAAGGAGAGAATGCATTTCTGATCAGCATAATTATACCAGCAGGAACTGCATCATAGACTACAGCGCACTCTTCTGGTGGGACAGTAATCGTCCACAGTTATTAAATAATTGATTTACCATAAAATCTGATTATTGAACCAGTTATTAAGAAAAAGTGATTTGTTTTTAAAAAGAATATTTCAATTGTTCCATATAATGCATTTATGGGGTGTTTATAAATAAGAGACCATGCCAAGAGAACTGGGAGTTTTTATGTTATAGCTACACTGTAGAATAACATTTTAATATTTAATTTTAGACCTGAGGCTTTGGAGAAGTCGTCAATCACCTGCAGAGCAGTGGAGATCTGATCTGAGTTTTTCAGAAAAACTGTTGTGTCATCTGCATGTTGACTAATGGTGAGATTTCTACCAGCAATAGAAATACCCTGTATGGGACTGTTAGCAATGTGTGCGTACAGAGCAAATAGAGATATTTGGAAATTGGACAACCTTAACAAATACCACGGTTAAGAGCAAACCTCGACGTGGTGCCATTTTTTCATGTAATAGATCTATTGGCTTTAGCATATAAAGCCTTAATACTGCCACAAAAGAAATCACCAAAGCCACATTTTTCAAGTGAGAAGAAAATAAAATGATGTTCAATGGTATCAAATGCTTTGTAGAAGTCTAAGAATAGAATGAAAGATTCATCTGAAATTAAGTCAGAATAATCGAGAATATCCAACACAAGTCTGATATTATTGGAAATGCGTCTGTTTTTCATAAAGCCAGACTGTGTATCATCTATAATAGAGTCTAAGAAAACCATGGGGCCACGGCCCGATCTCGGTCCATGAGCGCCCTCTAGTGGGCCGCGAAAAAAAATCAGTTCTGAACCTGAGGGCCGCTGGACCTGAATGCAGCCTCCCACCACTTGGTGGCAGTAAGCATCACGCCGGGTTCACACTGGACCTGGAAGCACCGCGGCTTCCCCTCCGCTCTGTGGTCTACAGACAGACGAGCATTTTCCCGGCGTTCCTCCTCGCTGTGCAGATGGTTGAAGTATCTGCCACGAGCACCAAAAGGTACCACAGTGAGGAAACGAGGTTAGTTCTGTTCAGCATTTCTGATCTATTGATGAATCCACGACATCCCACATAGAAAGCAGGTTTTCTTCTTTAGGAGCTTTTTCTACAAAAGGCCACGACTTGCTCTGTCGCTCCTGTCTTCTTTTGTCAGATCTTCTGCGAACTTCAGGTTGTTTCCCTTTAAGAATGAAGATATTTCGGCAGACGTCCTCCCTGCAGACTCGTGAAGAGAACTGGATGATGAGTGTTCTGGGTCGATCATTATTCTGGTGTTCCGGGCCGATGCGATGAACCGTATCCACGGTTTCTCTGTTCAGGAAGAAGAGTCTGCAGATCTCTATCACTTTCTTTCAAACATCTTCTTTTTCCGTTTCTTTAACCTCAAAGATCCGGAGGTTCCATCTTTCCAAATCAGTTCGTCTTTGTTGGCATGAATCAATTCAGACTTCATCAAGTTGCACATCTTCTCCTTCACATCCTTGAGTTCTTTGATAGTTTTCTTCAGATTGACTTTCTGCAGATCAGTGTTATCCGTCCGAGCGTTAATTAGCTCTGATAAGCTAGCAACAATGTCCACGAGCTCTGGCTCCGAGGAGCTAGCATCCATGCTCTCATGCAGATTTGTCATGCATGGGTTCCTTCAGAGCTGGAGATTTAGGACTAAGAGGCAGATGTTGAAAATCCTCACTCACTTCATCATCCGGGCGAGTCGTGGAGACGGACGTGTAGTCATGGCAACCCTCAGTCAAGCCTTAGCAGACCCAGAGACGGAGCTAATGTTTCTGTCAGGTAGCTTCGTTCTAACGGCGTTCAGCTGACATTTTTCTCCTTCTTTGACCTCTTTCTTCAGGCAGAGATTATTGTTGTTATAAAGAACGTAGAGGAGAAAGTTTCACAATGAATAGAAAATAAGTATAGTACAGTTGTATATACCTGATAAATGATAAACTTCTAACTAAAGACAGACTCCAGTACATAAACACAGAGTAAGCACACGCCCTCAGAAACTTTCGTTGTACTTCTACTAAAACACATATTCACCAAAAGATGGACACACAATTTCATTTTTTTTTTTTTTTTTTTTTTTAACTTGTCCTGTCCAACAGCTGAGCAAGCAGATACGGGCTGAGAGCCTCTTGCGTTGGACAGATTTTATTGTCCCAACAGGGTTTATTAAGTATAAACCCCTGTTGTATTTCATGCTAAACTTTATTTTAATTATGTTGTATCTTTTCCTTTTTTTTTCGTTGGACCGGACGGAAACAAAGTGGGGGGGGGGGGTAGAAGAGTGGGGTTAAGAGAACAAAGAAGTTAACAGAGTAGTAACATCCTATAACAACCAGGTCTAAATAACAATCTGGAATGGGCGGGGCCTGTCTACACACACACTCAGTTACACACATACCTTTTGGCTAAAATAATCTTTACCTTTACAGTTGTCAAAAATGAACACAATACCACTGCAGCTCACACACAATCATAGAAGCTGACACAAATAAAGCCTTTCATTCCATCACACATTCTGTTAGTGCGAGGTGAGCTGACACCTGTGCTCAGGTGAGCTGACACCTGTGCTCAGGTGAGCTGACACCTGTGCTCAGGTGAGCTGACACCTGTGCTCAGGTGAGTGTTATGTTGCTGATGTGAATGTTGATGGAATGTATAGAGAGAGAGAGCCCGACCATCCCCACGCCAAGGCCCCCCACCGGGGCGGCAGCAGCAGCACGGGCCCCCCAACACCCGCCAGGAGCCATGGAGAGAACCAGTCAGCCGCAGAATCCCGCCAGAAACCCAGACCAGGGCACGCGGGACCGCCGCGGAGGCCCCCACGCCCGAGAGCCGGAAGGCACGGGAGCACAGAGAGCGCGGACCCCCAGCCAGAGCAGCAATCCCCCCACCACGCCCAGAGGGCCAACACAAGGCCCCACACCGGAGAGCCCCCCAACCCAGAGGAGCAGCACACCACCACCCAGCAGCGCCGAGCATCCCCCCGCCCCACCCCAGGCACGAGCCAGAGCTCCCCCAGGATGACCCGCTTCTATGCTCCAGACGTCCGCCCGCGCCCGCCGCGGGAGGTCCAGGGGCAAGCCGGGAAGGGGCCGCCCACCCCCGCCCAGCAGAGAGACACCCAAGAGGAACGAGGGTCCCAGAGGAATGATGTTAACAAGGCCTGGCCAGGCACACCCACTGATGGAATCCCGGAGAGGCCCATTTCTCGAGAGCCGGGACCGGAACCCGAACCACCGAGACCTGGACACCCCATGGCTCCGATGTAGTTTGATCCCCTGTTAGATCTTGGGGATCCCTCTCCCAGCGTGGTGAGGAGGTCACAGAGCCCAGGAGACCGGCACCCAAGAGACAAGACCACCAGGCCGAGGGTTTCCATCCCCCCTCGCCAGGGATGGGGTAGGGGACAGAGGGTCAAAAGCCCCACCTTCCTTGTGTGATGCATGCGTGTTTGTTTGTTAGAGTGTATATTTTGAGGTGTTAGAGGTGTGTGTACTACAAGGTGCGGTTAAAATTGGTGAGTAGGGCCTTGACAGGACATCTCCTGACAGTGATGCCCCGTCACCCTCTCACCAATGGCCCTACATGTCTATGGTGCTGTTAAAACTGGCGGAAAGGGCACTTAGAGGACATCTACTGCTTGCTGGCAGTGATGTCCAAGCACCCCCCCCACCAAGGTCCTACATGTCTAAGGTGCAAATAAGACTAAGGGGAGGGGCAGACTCATGCGGCGGCCACTGGAGGGAGGGCCACTTGCAGGTAGTCCACCCCCAGCAGCACGCCGCAATACAACCACCCTCCCCTTCACCCTAATATATGTTTAGGACACACAATTTCAGACCCACATTTACATGCACAATTTTATATGGAGCAAAAATCATTTCAATGGATTTGTTGGTGCGTTTTGATTGGTTTGTAACTGATGTGATTCATTTTGTATTTTGATGCGTGTACTTGCAGTTGTGTACTAATGACACTAGTTACATTGTGTGTTTTGGGGTCAGCAACCTAATGCCAGGATCCCGATGAGGACGCAGACGCAGAGGCAGACGCAGACGCAGGCGCAGACGCAGAGGCAGAGGCAGACGCAGGGTGTTCAATGAGAGCGTTTCTCTTTATTGATTCTCTTTTCTTTTGCTGAGGCTAAACTCGAAAGGCTGGAAAACTCGTGGTACTCACGAAATCACACAAAACAACGAGTGGAGGAGGACATGCTAACAGAAACAATCAAACACAGGTGCGTCCATCAAGATGGCAGAAAGACCAGGTGGAAAAAGGAAGGAAGTCAAAGAACCTGTAAGGAGAGGAGGGTGAAACAGAAAACAACCAAACCCCACACCGAGGGTGGGTTCTGGTGGGTTCTGGTGGGTTCTGGTGGGTTCTGGTGGGTTCTGCTGGTTTAGGAAATTCCAGAAACAAATGGATGTTGGTTTGAATTTTCTCTTTTTTGTATTTAATGTTAGTTTTTCACTGTAAATCTCTCTGAGCTGCAACACATGAATAGTCCATTTTCCATTTTCTTGGCCACTTTGTCCCTTTCGGGGTCGCGGGGTGCTGCAGCCTAACCAGGCTACTGATGGGCGAAGGCGGGGTTCACCCTGGAGAGGTCCCCAGTCTGTCGCACATGAACCGTCATTTCAATAAATAAAGATTGATGGATAAGTTCAGCGTGTTGATGAATAACCAAACAAGATCAGATTAAACTCAGACTTTCTTCTGTTCTGTCAAATGTTGATATGAAATATGAATGTTTTAAAATAAATGTTAAATCTGATCCTCACTGAAATTACTGGAAATGAAGAATGATGCCAACAAGTTACAGAAAATTTAAATCACTATAAATATCAAACTAACAAAAAGGTTAAAACATTTAGTTTTATGTGCAGTAAAAGCCTCATCACAGAATGAACAAGTTACTCAGTTACTGTCTCATAATGTAAAGAATAAATAAAAAAAAGCTAAAAAAAACATACACTTGTTACTATTTTTGTAAATAGTTGATAAGTTCTTAGAAATATTCTGGATATTTTGTTCTGATATATTAATCCTATTGCTGTTGGTATGACCAACCACACATGCAGAACAAACATCGCTGCAATAATATTTCAACTATTCTCTTTTTTGCAATATTAATATCAAAGCAGAATTTTGAGATAATATGTATGAAAAACGTTTTTGACCTGCTATTTGGGAATCGCAATTTTTTCAGATACATTGAATTTCTTTTTTTTGTTTGTTTGTTTTTTTTTTTTTTTTTGGGGGGGGGGGGGGGGGGTAAAGTTCACATTACAGTCAGAGGCTCTGTTGACTGGTGTAGGATCTGGGTTTGGTCAATGAGCTAAAATCCAGTGAGGGTCTTTAGAGAAGACCCTTCATTCTGCTGCATAACTTCATCTCTGTATCTTACAGGATTGTATCAGGAAGATCCTCCAGAGTAAAACTCTCTATAAACACCTGTGTGATTTACTGAGATGATCTCTGATAGGATGAGAGGAAAGGTGAACAACAACAGAGTTCACATTATAGTTGCTGATGGAACTCTAGTTAAGGAGAACATTTAGAATTGGAGCTTCAAGTCATGAACGTTGCTGACCCCTGGTCTACACAGTCTGTGTTTTGTATCTTTAAATTGTCAGTTTTATGTCTATACTGTGTTTTTTGTGTTTTTGACGTGTGCTTTGAGTCTTTACATTGTTTGTTTTGTGTCTTTAAATCGTTTTATTTTTTTTTAGTCTATTCAGTATCTGTTTTGTATCTTTACATTGTGTGTTTTGTGTCTTTATTTTGTGTCTTTATTTAGTATCTTTACGTCATGTTTTGTGTCACTACATTATGTTTTTTGTGTTTACATTGTGTGTTTTGTATCTTCATATTATGTTTTGTGTCTATACATTGTGTGTTTTGTATCTTCATATTATGTTTTTTGTGTGTTTACATTGTGTGTTTTGTGTCCTCAAATTGTGTGTTTTCAATCTTTACATTGTGTTTTTGTATCCTAACAATGTTTTTTGTGTCGATACATTTTCTGTTTTGTGTCTTTTTGCTGTATCTTTTGTTTCTTTACATTATGTTTTGTGTCTTTTTTCATTCCTAGAATTCGACCATCACGGTTTCTCAGGTCTTTCTGTTGCTATCTTCTGGTCATTGCTATCATTTTTTTTGTCTCCACAGGTTTAATGCCATGGACCCACTCACCTGTAGTAAATTACCTGTAACTGACCATTAACTGACCCATAACTCACCTGTACCTCACCTGCACTCATACCTGTGGTTCTTAGAGCAGGTTTTTGCCTCAGTGGTTCTGAAACAGCAGCTGCTAAAAGCCGTCCTCTGGTCTTGACCTCATATCTACCTGGATCGTCTCTTTTGTCTGGACTGTTTCCTCCACCTGCTTAAAACATCTTCCTGGTCTTCACTGCGACCTTGCAGCGTTTGTGGGACTGAAGTCCAAAGACAATAAAGCTGGACCTCCACACCCTCGTTGGTGCGGCGCTCTGATGTTTACCTGACCTCTGATCAGGTTGAACTTTGGAGCTGCAGCTGCAGAAACAGAACGTCTCTTCTTCCAGTCAGAATGAAGCTCTCAACAGCTCCTCTATTTTCCTCCGGCCTGCTCCTCATCATCTTCTGGACTCCGACCGACGGCGGGAAAGTTCTGGCTTTTCCGGGCGAGTTCAGCCACTGGTTAAACATGCGAACCATCATCGAAGAGCTGGTGAAGAGAAACCACTCCGTCACTGTCCTGGTGCCAGAGGCTTCACCGTCTGTCAACTACAACAACAGCAGAGATGCCGCCAAGTTCAACTTCCTGGTGTTCAAGGTGATGGCTTCAAATAAAACTCCATAGTTCTAGAATCGAGAAGAGGGTCTAGAGTTGGAGAAGAACCAGTCCGTAGGTCTACGAGTCATAAAGAGGGTCTACGAGTTGTAAAAGAAGGTCTAGAGTCCGAGTAGACCAAGTCCAGTAGTCTATGAGTCGTGAAAGGGTCTAGAGTCTGAGTAGAACCAGTCTAGTAGTCTACGAGTCGTGAAGAGGGTATGCGACTCGTAAAAGAAGGTCTAGAGTCTGAGTAGAACCAGTCTAGTAGTCTACGAGTCGTGAAGAGGGTATGCGACTCGTAAAAGAAGGTCTAGAGTTCGAGTAGACCCAGTCCAGTAGTCTATGAGTTGTGAAAAGGGTCTCGAGTCCGAGTAGAACCAACCCACAGGCCTACGAGTTGTGAAGAAGGTCTGGAGTCTGAGTAGAACCAGTCCACAAGTCTACGAGTCGTGCAGAAGGTTCTGCTGATCTCTTTGCTTTGGTGGCAAACGTCCAGAACCGGCGCTGCTCTTCCGGTTGGGTTTGTTCTGTGAGGCTCAGAGACTCGGCTGACCCGGTTCCTGTCCCACAGGTCCCCTTCACTCGCTCAGACTACGTCAGCATGATGCAGGAGTTCATGGACTTCTCCATGTACGAGATGCACCGCTCCTCGCTGCTGCAGCTCTTCCTGCGGATGGGGGATTTCATGCGGCGCTCCTCAGACCTGGGCGTGCGGCAGTGCGACGCCATGCTGCGGAACCGGCAGCTGATGGCCACGCTGCGGGCGGCGGCCTACGACGTGGTCCTGGTGGACCCGCTGGTCATGTGCGGAGACTTGGTGGCGGACGTGCTCGGGGTTCCGCTCATCCTGTCGCTGCGCTTTAGCTTTGGCAGCACCTTGGAGCGGCACTGTGGCCACGCCCCCTTCCCGCCGTCCTTCGTCCCGACCGCTCCGCTCCCGTTCAGCGACCGCATGTCGTTCGTGCAGAGGCTGAGCAACGCGCTGATGACGGCGTCCATGTCGATGCTGCACGAGGCGCTCTGGAAGCTGAAGCTGGACCCGTACTACTCAGAGGTCAAAGGTCAGAGGAGAAAACACAACAAAGCCTTTATGACAGTAACCTTACATGCTTTTACTTTGAAGGAATTCTGCTGACAGCAGTGTTTTGTGTGTAAACAGGAAGTCCCAGCAGCTACTGCGGCACCTTTGGGAAGGCCGACATTTGGCTGATCAGGACCTTCTGGGACCTGGAGACGCCGCGCCCCTTCCCGCCCAACTTTAAGTTCGTGGGTGGTCTCCACTGCAAGCCAGCCAATCAGCTTCCTGAGGCGGGAACTCTCCAGTGAGCTGCCAGTTGTCATCCCAGCGAGGCCGTTCCGTAACCGTGATGTCACTTCCTGCAGGACTTGGAGGCGTTTGTGCAGAGCTCTGGTGAGGCGGGGGTGGTGGTGGTGACCTTTGGCTCCATGGTGACCAACCTGACAGCAGAGCGGGCCCAAGTCATCGCATCTGGGCTGGGTCGAATCCCCCAAAAGGTCAGGGTGAGGCCGCTGTACCACAGCAGCCGTCTGTGTTTTCAACTGCAGTGATTTGGTCTCTCAGGTCATCTGGCGTTACCGTGGAGACCGGCCCGCAGCGCTGGCGCCCAACACGAAGCTCTACGACTGGATCCCCCAGAACGACCTGCTGGGTACTTTCACAATAAAAGCAGGCTCAGAGGTGCAGCCTTTCAGGAAGTGAGATTTCACAATAAGAGCCCTCCGACTCGTGCAGGTCATCCACGGACACGAGCGTTCGTGACTCACGGCGGCACCAACGGTCTGTATGAAGCCCTGTTTCACGGCGTGCCCGTCGTGGGCGTGCCCCTGTTTGGAGACCAGCCAGACAACCTGGCCCGGATCAGTCGCCACGGCGCCGCTCTGGTCCTCAACTTCAACAGTATGACAGCCGATGACCTGACGGGGGCGCTGCACGCCGTCATCAACCAGCCCAGGTAAATACCAGTAGAGCCCCCCCCAAACTCCACGGACCTTCAGTCAGCCAACCAGACGGCGGCTGTAGGACGTGGTAGCCAATCAAATCCTGTCTGCCCCTAAACGCTCCATCGATGGAGTCTGAAGGTTCAGGTCAGGTTCTGACCGGAACGCTCTAGAACTTCTGACGACAAGTCACAGCCTGGACAGGAAGTGGTTTTATTTTGAAAAGCTGGTCAACGCGGCCTCCGTCCGTCCCTCAGCTTCAGGTCCAGCATGCGGCGCCTGTCCGACATCCAGCGCCACCAGCCGGTGGCGCCGCTGGACGCCGCCGTCTTCTGGGTGGAGTTTGTGATGCGACACGGTGGAGCCACACACCTGCGGCTGGCGTCACATGACCTGACCTGGATCCAGTACTACAGTCTGGACACGGGGGCGGCGCTGCTGCTCGCTCTGCTGACCGCGGGGGCCGTCTTCTGGGCGGGGCTCGTCCACGTCCTGCTGCGATGCAGACGGCGAGCACGCCGACAGAAAACGGACTGAGGAGCTCCACGACGAAGATGAACGACGATGAAGACGATGAACGATGATGAAGATGATTAAAGACGTAAAGAATGACACGTTGAAAATCTATTTGTTGCACATCTACAAAAACACATCAATCATTCCTCCCACGAGGAGGAAGCTCCGCCCACAGATCTGCATCTGCTGGCCTCATGCAGACGGATCAGATTATCTTCTGATGCGGATCAGATTATCTTCTGCTGCGGATCAGATTATCTTCTGCTGCGGATCAGATTATCTTCTGCTGTGGATCAGATTATCTTCTGCTGCGGATCAGATTATCTTCTGCTGTGGATCAGATTATCTTCTGCTGTGGATCAGATCATTTTCTGCTGTGGATCAGATTATCTTCTGCTGTGGATCAGATTATCTTCTGATGCTGATCAGATTATCTTATGCTGTGGATCAGATCATTTTCTGCTGTGGATCAGATTATCTTCTGCTGTGGATCAGATTATCTTCTGATGCTGATCAGATTATCTTATGCTGTGGATCAGATCATCTTTCTGCTGTGGGGATCAGATCATCTTCTGCTGCTGTGGATCAGATTATTCTTCTGATGCTGATCAGATTATCTTTCTGCTGTGGATCAGATTATCTTCTGCTGTGGATCAGATTATCTTCTGCTGTGGATCAGATTATCTTCTGCTGTGGATCAGATCATTTTCTGCTGTGGATCAGATCATCTTCTGCTGTGGATCAGATCATCTTCTGCTGTGGATCAGATTATCTTCTGATGCTGATCAGATTATCTTCTGCTGTGGATCAGATTATCTGCTGCTGTGGGATCAGATCCTATCTGCTGCTGGATATCAGATCAATTTCTGCTGTGGATCAGATTATCTTCTGATGCTGATCAGATTATCTTCTGCTGTGGATCAGATTATCTTCTGCTGTGGATCAGATTATCTTCTGCTGTGGATCAGATTATCTTCTGCTGTGGATCAGATTATCTTCTGCTGTGGATCAGATCATCTTCTGCTGTGGATCAGATTATCTGCTGTGGATCAGATTATCTCTTCAGGAACAGACCATCAGTGGTTTGGCTGCAGAACAGGAAGAGAACAGAACCAACCTCCAGGTAGATGACTTTATTCAGAACATAAAAACTTTTACTTTGAAAGGATAACAGAAAATCTACACTGAAAAAGAGAAGCAACACTAAAACATGGTTCATCTACTCGCTGTTCAATTTGATGGCCGAAACTGCCCCCTGAGGGCACTAACACAGTGTGGGGGTGGGGTGGGGGTGGGGGTGATCAACAAAAACCGCTGCGATGCCACATTGTTTGAATGACTTTCAAAATAAAAGCTCAGTCAGTTATCAGATTGACCTTCCTTGAGCTCTGTGGTCGCAGAGCTGGTCTCCTGAAGGTACTTCCACCTTTCAGAATAAAAGCCTGGACTTCCTCTGATCACCTCCGGTACCGCCCCCTTTCTTTGTCCCTTTCTCTGTCTCTCTCCCTGCCGCGCTCCCGGTCACGGCGTGGTACTCCGCGCTCGCGCTCCCGCTGCCGCTCGCGCCGGCTGCTCACGACCGCTTGCGTCCGCCGCAGGAAGTCGTCCACGCGCATGTCGTAGTCATGCTGCATGATGGGAAACAGAAGTGAGACGAAGCCAGGCAGCAGAGGACCGGAAGACTCGGGAACTCACCGGGCTGGAGGTGAAGGTGCGATGCTGCGGAACACGCTGCTTGTCTCTGAAGCGAGAGGGCGGAGCTTCGTGGGGAGGCAGGGGGGGGTGGTGATGATGGTACGTCTGATGAGGGGGGGGCGGGGGGTGACTGTGGTGGTAATATGGAGGATGGTGGGGGGGCTGCTGCTCCACCCCAGGATAGGCGGCCTGTCACACAAACAGGAAGTCCTCGTTACATCACAGCCGACGGTCACAGGTCCACAAGCCCCGCCCACCAGTCCTGACTGACACCGACCACACGAAAGGGGGAAATCCAGTATCGTAATCGATCCGGTATCGTTATTGATCTGCTATCCTCATGGATCCGGTATGGTTCAGTTATGGTTATCTACCAGGGGTGTAACGGATCACTCGCGGTCCGGATCGTGTCACGGTATTAGGCTCTAAGGTTCGGATCGTTTTTTGGATCAGTGAAGAGAAAAAGCGAGAAAAACAACAAGATAAAAGCTAAATCAAATCACATTACCTGTAAATGCTTTTCCTGGTGATTTTTGACATGTTTGGCTTGCCGTACAGGTCCGTTACAGAGGAGCGGTTCTCTCCTGAGCGGGACGGTTGCTGATTTTAACTGGGAGATACTTTGAACCCAGTAATGAAGACGTGTACAGATGCTTTATCAGCTGTTAAAATGAAATAAACCTGATATCTACACAAGATATCAGAAAAGTTTTTGACAGAAGCTCCTCCCACACGCAGCTTCAGGTGAACAGATGTTAACCGTGACGCAGACACTTTAGTTCTTGTCAAAACAAAGAAGATTTACATGAATTTGATGAGAATTCTATTTGATGTTTAAATTATGCTAGCGTGAGGTCTGCGCGTGCATGGGGGGTGGGGGTGGGGGGTGGAGCGGGCCGCGGTACACACGTGTCCTGATCCGTGGCCTCTGATCTGTACGGATCACTGTGATCCGTTACACCCTTATCATCTTCCCGGTATCGTCATCGATCAGGTATCATTATTAACGAGTATCCGGGTACTCGGATACTCGTTCCTCACTCTCATTCCTGACGTCCAAGAAGAAGAATTCAAAGTCTGTATAAATACGCTGGAGTGTAATAAAAATGCTCATAATGTGTCTGTGACGATGTATTGTTGCTCTGGAACGCAGATTCATGTTGGATTTTAAGTTTACAAACTAAAACAAAGCCGATAGTCACAGGAAGTAAACGTCTTCATGACATTGAATCCTCTGCTTTTCAAAGTAAAACTCGAGAGAGCATTTTTCTGTTCAGAGACTGAAGTTCTGTTGACTGACAGAACTTCTGTATAAACTGAGCTTCAACATCAGAGCTTTATCTCAGTGTTTACGTTCTTTTGGTAACTCTTCAACAGTTGACACAATTAATGAAACTCCATCTTATTCTGAAGAAACGCAGCCTCACGCTGATGAAAGTAATCAACGTGGATCAGATGATTCTGCTGCAGAAAAAAGACTTTTCATACGAGCTTAGAAGGTTAAATATGGAAGAACTTTGAGGATAGAAACCTATGGAGAGAATTTCAGGATTTGCTGTTAAATGATCCAGAACATCAGATTTATATCCTTTTTCTGTTACTGCTGAACTTCACCAGAAGGTTGACAACAGTTTAACATGATCTTTCTATCTGAATCGTTTCAGTTTTGCTGATTCTGATGTCCTGCGTCTGCATTGATCCGGTATCATTATTAACCCTGTATTCAAAAAGAAATAAACTCTGAACATGAAAAGCTTTCACTTTAGAACCAACTAAAACTTAATGTCTTTGCTACCTTAAAATCACTCAATCAATCAAACATTGAGATTAAAATGCACCTTTTTAATTAATCTTAAGTCATTTAATATTATTAAGGCCAATCTGAGCGTTCAGCTGTTGGCATTATATGATTGATCCATGACATGGCCCGGTACCAAGCAGTAGAGGTGGGACAAAATATCGATATGGTGAATTATCGCGATATTTCAACTCACGAACGATTATATCGGCCCTTTCTTTCCCTGAAATCCTAAAATCATACCATAAAAGTCCACCAGGGGGCGCTTCACGTGAACCCACAGTGAAATGCAAGGATTAACCAATAAAAACACAGCTGCACCTTACAGCGTGGACATGCAGTGGGGAGGGGCGGGGCTTACCACCTGCTCCGCATACAGATGAAAACGCGGCGAGGAAAAAGGTCCGAGTCTGTATTTTCCTGAAGTAGACGCAGACAGCGCGTCGTTTCTAACACCAGAACATGGATCAGTTCTGGTGCTGACAGCAGTAACCGGTCCAAACACCGCCATAAACACACCTGATTCTAGTGGAGAGGTGTGCAGCGTCTGACCGTCCAAAAGAGACGTCGAGCGGCGTTATTGATCCAACAGGCGAGTATGTAGCGGTACACGCGTGGAGCACGTGAAGAACGTGTTGATTATCAAAGAAAAATGCAGGAAAAGGATTAGAAATGAATCTGGATACCAGCACTGTAAAAATCAATAATAATCAATTATCTAACATCAAATTCATTAAAATGCAGCATTGAGAATGTGTATTTCCACATTTAATCCTCTTTGAAGTGAGAAAGTTATTTGATATTCTCTGTATTTTGGTTCTTAACTGAAGTTTATTAGTCAGCTTAACATAATGTTATTATTGTGAAGACGTTAGTATTTATTGATAACTTTATTCTGATGTTGGAAAGGGTGTTAAATGAAAATATGTTTTAAATTGTTCTAAAATAACATACATTTAAAAATAGATATATATCATAGATTATCAAGATAATATATTGATTATTGCAATGTTTGCCATATGGAGATACTGTCGGAATCGTGAATCGCATCGCGAATGGCATCGTACAGAGAATTGTATCGTGAATCGTATCGTGAATCGTACCGTTAATGGCATCGCGAATCGTATCGTGAATCACATCCTGAATTGCATTGTATCGTGAATAAAATCGTATAGTGAATCGTATCGCGAATCGCATTGTGAATCGCATCATATCGTGAATCGCATCGTATCGCGAAACGCATCGTATCGTGGTTCGCATCGTATCGTGAAACGTATCGTGAATCGCATCGCATCACGAATAGCATCGTGAATCGCATCGTATCGTGAAACGTATCGTGAATCGCATCGCATCATGAATCGTATCGTATCATGAATCACATCATATCGTGGTTCGCATCGTATCGTCAGTTACCCTGAGATTCTCAGCCCTACCAAACAGTACCAGGTTCCATACCGGATGCCAGTCAGTCAGGACTCCAGAGACGGTAGAACCGGGCTGACATCTCAAAAATGGGCGTGTCTAAACAAAAGCCACACCCCAGGGATAAAAAAAACTACCTTCAACCCCCCCCACACCACCACCAGCCATACCAGAGTTTGCCACGGCGCCGGGGGCCCGACGTTGTGGTGGTAATCTCTCATGTAGTCGTAGGACTGCAACAGGTAAGCAGCACACAGGTGAACACAAAGGGGCCGTCCCAGCCAGCAGAAGGCGACGTGCCGACACTCACCCCGTTGAGGAAGACGTCCCTCCTGACGCCCGAGAATCTCCTGCAGAGTTAACAACAACCTTCATCAACCGCGCAGCAATCAAACCTTCGATTCAAGCCCCCCCCAAATCTCTGCTTTTGTTGTTGCTTTGCCCCGCCCACTTTCCGCCCACGTGCCTCACCTGTCCACCGGCTGGTTTCGTGGGTCCTGGAGGAATCCTGAGGATCAACGATAGTTAAGAGATACAGTTTCAAAGGTCCGTGACCAAACCAGTGGGAGTGTGTATGTGAGCGTGCACGTGAGTCGCTCAGGTGTGTAAAAGAATCAAAACCTCCAGGTGAACAACCTGCTCGCTGAACAAAGTCCGGCAGGCCGTCGGCTCGCGGTCGCTTCCTGCTGTGGATGTCGTACTCTTCCAGCCGACGCCTACGTGAACAATCCACAGGTGAGACACTCGCCGTGCGCTCACACGTGCACTCACAGACACGTGTTTATGCGCACGTGAAACTCAGAAACAAAACCTTCTGAAGGACGAAGCAGCATGAGCAGATCAGGTCGGCGCCGTCCGTGGCGGACCAGAACCAGAACCGCTCTGGCCCGGAGCTCAAATGAGCCTGAGGTCGCCGTTACCACGGCAACAAACCAGTGACACTGATCCTGCTTCGTCTGACAGAGTGAGACCGTCCAGGTCTGGCAGCACGCACAGACGTGCACACGTGCACGCGCACACACACACACACACACGCACGCACGCACACGACGTCTGTGAAGGACAACATACCGCTTTGGCGTCTATGACGGAGGGGCAACACTTTTACACAAACAGTTTTTCTCCTCATCAGTCCACTTAAGTGCTTTTTAACCCCTCTTATTTTGACAGGGTGAGGAGATGATGATGATGATGATGAAGTTCTGTCAAACATAAATCCCCACTCCCATCAGCCCCCCCCCCCCCCGTCAAACCAGTCCAAGACAAAAAACTGTCCATTCCTCTCCACGCCCTGCTCCTCGTTAGCTCCACCCACCCTCCCATTCGGGGCCAGTGACCCCGCCCACAACAGTCCGTCCTTAACAACCGGTCTGAGTCCTCATCCCCCACGTGTGCCAGGGGTGGGTGGGGGTACGAGGAAGCATGGGGGGGCAACAGAGTCCTCTTGATGGGGTGGGGGGAGGGGTCACCATTAGTCCAAGAAGTTCTTTTTTGATTGGTTTGTCCTTCATTTACCTCTAGAGGTGGGCACCCTGGCCCCAACAGTCCTCAGGCCCCGCCCCCAGCCCCCCTTACCTGCCCCCCTCCTCACTTTAGCTCTACCTCGCTCGTCCTTCCCTCACCATCAGTCCGGCCAGCGGTGCTCTTATTTTGAAAAGGCGTTTTAACAGTCCTCAACTCCAAAGCACCAAAGTCCTGCAAGGACCGGGCGTTACCTCAGAACCGCTCAGAACCCGACCAACACCACCTGAACCTGTTACTTCCTGCCTGACCAGACAGAGCGGCGAAGCGGCCGACCGCCACCTGATGTCTCCGGGGTCCGGCGGAGGGCGGCGCCGTGGCGGCAGTAGAACAGGATGCGGGGAAGGAGCTCGATGATTGGCTAACCTTCCCGGTTCTCGCAGCGGCGGCCGGCCTCGAGGCCGCGGCTCCGTCGGCGTTCTGCGTTTGTGCCGAATGCGGCGAGCCACCTGGTGAACGTCCACGTTCTCGTCCAGCGGGAACAGTCCACAGAGCTGAGCGCCGACGTCCGGCTCCATCTCCTACAGAAGAACATCAATGAGTCCCACGCCAACCACACCGACCGAGGCGCCACGGCGGCACACCTGTCCGTCACGTCCGATCTTGATGGGCTTGTGCTCGTTCCACGGGTTGGACAGGTGAGCCGTCTTGATGAACGGGAGCTCCCTCCTGTGGACGGACATGAGCGGGTCAGGTACAGCGGGTCACCGACACCAGAACCACCAGAGTCTGGACTAGAGACGTCCCCATCAGGTGTTTCTGACTCGATCCGATTCCGAGTCATTGGATTCTGTGGATCTGTGGATACCGAGTCCTGATCCGATACTTTTATAACACATTTAAAACATGAACAAACTGAATAAACAGATTTGTCTCTTATTTATATCTCATTAATCTTCTTTTATCATTAAAACTTCAATAGAACTCTTCTGTGAAGAAGCTTTAATAAACAAGTAAAAATAGAACAAATAGAAACTAGAAATAAATCCTATTTTCTTCTTCTATCAGTGATAATTATTCATGTGAGAAAGTTTAGTGACTTTAACTTTAATATCTTTAGTTATTGAACATTTTTGACCAAATGTGATTCCTGTCTTCATTTAGAATTCTTCAAATAAATGATGTTTTATCATGAATGTGATGAGTGTTCATGACTAGATCAGATCATTATTCATTTTCATTTATTAGTTTTTTAAGATTATCTGCTTCTTTTTCAGTTCTTCAAACATCACATTTTCAGTTTATTATCAGAGTCGTTCATTTTCTTCACTTTTATTTCTCTTTCAGATCAATAAAACAGGCATATCAAAGGACAGCTCGGGTCCTGAGGAGTTCAATCACGGTGCTAGCATGTAGCAGTTAGCATCTGCTGTTTAGCATCTGTCTGCAGCAGGAAGAGTTTAACATTAAAAGAAACAAACTCTGTCTTTTTCTGTAGAAATGTCTGTAGAGGTTGTTGTTTAGAGACACTAGCTGTCAGTTTAAAGTCTTTTCTAAAGAGTTATTGATCCTGGAAGTCTGAATCTGTGATCGGCTAGCTAGCCTGATTGATCTGTTTCCATCAGTCTTCTGCTGGAACTGTTGCTGTTTTCCAGGAATAACATTTCATGATCTGTTCATGACATGCAGATTCTAGTGGAGATTTATCTGGAATAAGAAGATTGAAACAGAAAGCACTGATCAGAAGAATGAATGAAATATCTGATCCTGATCTGATCCAGTCTTCGATCACGTGATCAGGCCTGATTTCTGATCACGGGATCGGATCGGAACATTCCAAGTCTGGACCAGAACCCCATGGTTCTGAACCTGAAGAACCACACAGATCTGACCTGGACTCGACCAGGTGCTCAGACGTACCAGCCCCGGGTGGAAGAGCTGTGGTTCTTCTATAGGAACTGGACCCGGCCCGGTTTGTATCATGACATCACAAGGTACATCTGAAACCCCTTTGACAGTATTTGTAGACTGGAACTAGCAGTTAGCCTGACCTAACATGAAATCAGCTGAACTACATCTGACTGGGAGTTAAAGTTCCAAAATAGAAACTGGTGTTCCCTCATTCACGGTTCTGATCCGGATCCCTGAGAAGACGCTCACATGTGCTGGTCAAAAAACTCATCAACCTGTCTCCAAGTCTCCACCCCTTTCTGCCGGAAAGGCCCCCCCCCGACCAAAGGAGACCCTCATTTGGGCTCCAGGACGATGGAGCGAGCTCAGAACCAGACGGTACCTGCAGAGCCAGTCGATCTTAAAGACTCCTCCCAGCATCTTGGCGTTGATGCCAGCAGGAAGCACCCAGTGGATGGGAGAGCCGCCATGTTGGGACTCCGAGGCCAGCCGGGCGAATCCTGGGAAGAGAAGACGATGAATGGCGGCGGCGAGCGCGGCGGCGGCGAGCGCGGCGGCGAGCGCGGCGGCGAGCGCGGCGGCGAGCGCGGCCTCTTCGTCCTCACCTTGAAACTTTCCGCTCTCTCTCACAGAGAAGACGAGGATGACGCTCCGCGCCGAGCGGAACGCCGCGTTCAGCTTCTTCTCATTGACCGGTAACGTGGACCAGACCCCCTGCACACGAGCAGAAGGTTAGACGGCGGCGGACGGCGAGGAGACGGAAACAAGACGGAGACGAATGGAAACTGGAGCGTGGACTCACTTTGGCTTTGGCCAGGGAAACGTTCTCGTGGTTATTGCTCTTGATCAGGAAGAAGCGAGCGTCACGCAGGATGTAGCGCAGCCTGCTGGTGGGATCTGGAGGCAGAGAGCAGCAGAGCGTCAGCTGATGGGGTGGAGCGGGATCCACGCCGCGGAGGCGGAGTTTCAACGTTAGGTCAATAGAACAGACGTGACACGAGGTCATCTGAAGTCCCGCGGCGCCACTTTCACGACTCGGCGTGAAGGTCTACCAGCGGCTCAGTTTGAGGAGCAAATGAAGCTGCGCAGCCGAAATGTAAACATCTGAGTTTGACAGGTCGCCGCGTCGCATCGACCAATCAGAACTCAGCTCTGGGCACGCGGCGCTCTCGACGGCTTTCGCTCGCGCGTTTGATATGCCGGCAGACAGAGAGCCGCTGCGGGCGGAGACTGCCGCCTCATTAAAGGACATTTAATCAAGATCAGCCACAGAGACACAGAGAACACAGTGGAGGTGGCTGTCATACAGACACAGCCCTATACTGGGGAGATCTTCAATGATAAACGTGGAGGACTGAGACATCGGTCCTTATAGCTGGTAGCTCCTCCCACATGTCAAACATTTAGAGAGACAACGAGCAACCAAAGATGGGCGGGGCATGCAAATGTGTCACGTGAATGAATGCACCTTTAGGGGGGGTCCTACTCTCCACGCCTTTACGAACAGCTCGCACCGACGACGACAGCTTCTCCTGCTTCTTATCGGAACCTGTGGACAGAACAGAAGAGAGTCACATTCAGTCCGACGTGAGCCAATCACAATGAGGTTGTCAAGGAGAGCATCAGCTTTTATTCTGAAAACCAAGAAGGGTTGTGTTCAGATGAAATGTTTTATCTCAAACCAGAAGACGACAGTTTCCTGCAGGTTCACCTCAACACCAGAGACGTCGCCGGCAACCTCCAGATCGCATGACATGTCACAACTCAGAGTTTCACGTCCGAGTTGCACATGTTGCCGCGCTCAGAATCCATTTGGAGCATTAACTTTAACCTCAACTTTTCCTCCGGGTCCGTCCAGCCAGAAACAAATCTGAGGACTGACTCCATTATTTAGCAGATCTTTTGGGCTGATGCAAACTAGCATGAAAGACGTGTAATCATTGCTATCCTCATGACCGGTTAGCTGTGTTTACATTACTTTCTACATTTTTGCCAGTGTAACTTTCCGTTTCAGGTGTGAATCCGTCTGAGACTTGATTCTCTTTCCTAAAAGGTCTGGACACAGACGAGATTACCGTTAGCATGCGCTGCAACAGCTCCATGATGAAGGCAGAGGCTCCTCATCATCAGCTGAGTGGAGGTCCAGTTTTCTGAGTCACTTCAGTTCATTTCAATGTTCCAGATTGTGTTGAACAGGTTCTAAATGCTCTAACATGTGTTTCATCTACAGAAGACGTGATCATAAAGTACATGGTAGTGTTGATGAGTACTGGGTGTTTACATAATGACAAACCAACACAAACACAAGAAATAATGGAAATTAGATACGTTGACGTATACAGTCAGAATCAACCAGCGCTCTTACTTCCACTCAGTGGTCCGGTCCGGTTTGATCTGGTATTTTGAGGGTTTCCATTGTTAAATTGACCCATTAAGCATTTCCTCCATCGGTATAGGTCATAGGAAAATAGAACAGGACGGTGGGTGGAGCTGCTGTAGCCACCCTCTGATTGGCAGAAAGTGATGACTACATTAGAAAGCGCCGGTACAGCGCTAAGCTAGCAATTCTGTTCCTGTTTACAGTAGTATTCTTTTTAGATTGCAATCTTCTTTAAACAAAATGAAATTCCTACAACACGCTAGCCGTCGGCGTCACGCTAGCCGTCGGCGTCACGCTAGCCGTCGGCGTCACGCTAGCCGTCGGCGTCACGCTAGCCGTCGGCGTCACGCTAGCCGTCGGCGTCACGCTAGCCGTCGGCGTCACGCTAGCCGTCGGCGTCACGCTAGCCGTCGGCGTCACGCTAGCCGTATGCGTCACGCTAGCCGTGTACGTCACGTTAGCCGTCGGCGTCACGCTAGCCGTCGGCATCACGCTAGCCGTCGGCGTCACGCTAGCCGTCTCCAAAATGCATGCGCTGTGAAAACAAACAGCAAACGCTCGCCAGAATCAACTGGACCGTGCAACTCCTAACCGGACCGGACCGCGGATTGGACCACTCAGTGGAAGCGAGGCTTCAGCCTTCAGAGGGGGTTGCCGTGGTTACCTGAGGCCTCGGATGCAGAGCCCGAGTGTCCAGACTCGCCCTCGTCAGAGAAGCTGACGGAGGAGGCGGAGCGTGACTCGCCAGCTTCGCTGCGAGTGTCATAGTCGTTACTGTCTCCACCGCGGCGCTCGTCGTACTCCTCGTCCTCCTCCTCTTCCTCCTTCGCGCCTTCCTCTTCTTCTTCTTCCATTCCTTCTTCTTCCTCCTCCTCTTCATCGTCTTCCTCCTGCTCCTCCTCCTCCTCCTCTTCCTCCTCTGCATGGGAAGCAGAGGGGGAGGAGCTTCCAGAGGCCTGCTCCGAGCCGTACTCTCCCACCGCCTCCTCCTCTGATTGGTTGTCGTCATGGAGGTCGGGGCTGGCTCGCCGCTCGTCCCGTCCGACCTTCTACAGACAAACAGGAAGTTAATGATGATTGCTGTTTGATGGCTGGGCGGCGGCTGCAGGTGTGTCCGTACCTGGTTTAGTTCTGGGCCCCTCTGAAAGTCTCGCCGCCGTCCCTCCTCACCTCTGCGGCTCCGAACGCCGTCTCGGGAGCCTCGCCGCCGCTTCCGCTCTTCGTAGTAGTCGTGGCGGTAAACGGCCGAGGGGCGGCCGCGGGGGCTGGACGACTTCTTAGAGGATGCAGACGAGCCCAAGCTTCTCTTGGTGGAAGAGGCGTGGCTTGATGGGAGGCGGAGCCTCTTGACATCTTGACTATCAGAGCGTTCACTCTTCCGCTTGGTTCCTAACAGACGAGACTCGGGGTTTAACGCTTCACCTGCTTCAACACCTGCAGGCGGTCCGGACGGCCTCACCTTTCTTGTCGTTCAGGTCCCGTTCGGTTTCCGGGTTGTAGAGTTCATCGTCCTGATCCGGAGCTTCGGTCAGCAGGTCCTCCAGCACGTTCAGCTCTCCATCTGACGGACAGAACAGCAGGTAGAACCACGCTGGGAGGTTCTGGAGGTTCTGGACAGCTACAGCCGGCACCAGTGTGTGAATGGTTCTGTGACTGTGAGGGTAGAAAACGCCATTTCCTATAACGGGTCACGACCTGAGACGGGATCCAGCCGGACCGGTGCTGGTCGGTTTGCTGGAGAACCGGGTCAAAGGGCAAGCTTTAAACGTCCTCTTTGTCTATTTTAAGAGTAAACCTAAAAACTGTCCATGAGAATCAGATTTACTGATGCGATATTTTCAATTCTTTGTTTTATTGTTTCGATTCTTTTATTTTATCCATCAGAGATTAAAACAGTTACAGGCTGTGAGCACATTTTATAAAGTTATTCTTATTCTATATTCTAGACTATTGGTTCAACAGAACCAGATACGCCCCGGTTCTGGACTCTATTAGTTCAACAGAACCAGATACGGCCCGGTTCTGGACTCTATTAGTTCAACGGTACCAGAAACTCCCCGGTTCTAGACTCTATTGGTTCAACGGAACCAGATACGGTCCGGTTTTAGACTCTATTGGTTCAACGGAACCAGATATGGTCCGGTTCTAGACTATTGGTTCAACGGAACCAAATACGGTCCGGTTCTAGACTCTATTAGTACAACAGAACCAGAGACGCCCCGGTTCTAGACTCTATTGGTTCAACGGAACCAGATACGGTCCGGTTCTAGACTCTATTAGTTCAACGGAACCAGATACGGTCCGGTTCTGGACAAAGTAGACCCTATGACGAAAACGGAGCAGCTCGGTTCGGCCTTTTCCAGAACCCAGAACAGAAACTCCAGCAGTGAAACAACCCTTCTGTTTGAAAGGTTCGAACTCACGTTGATTCTGTTTCCTGTACTCGTGCGGGTCGGAACCGCGGTGCTGTTGCCGTACAGGCTGCGGCTATATTAGCCGTCTAGCTAACCTCCGTCGTTACCGGAGATCGGTTTCACGCGGCCGCGTCACCGGACCTCGGGGATGACTGCCGCGCGTGGCCGCTTACAAATGTAGGTATCGATCAGTTCAGAACCGCTATCGGATCGATCGATCGATCGATCGGAGAAACAAAGAGCATGTCGATGCTAACCTTTGCTAGCTGTCTCACCTTTGTCCTCGCGCCGTTCGGCCGCCATCACGCGGACTCGGGCGTCTCGCGGGCTCGCGCGCAGGTAAAAGACACAGCTCTGATGAGAAGACCAAAGGTGAAGACACAGGTAACAGACACAAATGGCGGAGCGCGTCTTCTTCTTCTTCTGGTGTTTACGCTAACAGCGCGTCGATGCAGCATTAGCACCGCCCCCCCGGCAGGAACACAGGCCACGTGACACCAAAGCTCAATGAAAGGATGAATGAAACGCACCTCTGATGTGTCCTCAGAGATCAAAGGACGGATCTAGATCTGAGATCGGATATCAGTTATATCAAAGCGATCCTGTGACGTCATCAAAGCTGTCCTGGTTTGTTATTTTTCTAAGTAATTCTCAATTATTGCAACATGAGATTCAGGCTGGAAAATGAACGCACATTTAACTATTGAGAAAACTGAAATTTACTATTTTAAATATTTCATAAAAACAAAATCCATTGCATTATAAATATTCATCTGTGTTCAAATGACAAAACATAATTTGACCATTAATCTTGAATTTTTATATCATTTTTCTTAATATTACAACTTTTTATTTTATTGTATTTGCAGATTCAAAATTCAAAAATGTCATTTTAACGCATGGTTTGCTTTGAACTGTTTTAGTTCAATTCTGTCCAGATTTATTCACACGTTTGTCTCAAACAGTTTGACATCAGTAAATATCCAAAAACATAAGCAACAACTGATAAATGCTCAGCTGAACAGACTCAACTCTCTGCCCTTAGACCAGGAATAGAAAACTATCTTCTACAACGGGTTCTTTGCTGAAGGGCCTGTGGAGGAAAAACGAGTCGAAGTAAAATGAAAAACCAGAAGGGTCTGTTTATTCATGAATAAAGTCAGAGAATATTTCAGCGTAACCAGTGAGATTTTTTTGAAGAAGCCCTCGAGTCTCTGTTTTCTCCAGTCTTTATACACGAGTGTACGTGACCAGCAGCACAGCACACACACCGCCTTCATGTACATGACCAGCAGCACAGCACACACACCGCCTTCATGTACATGACCAGCAGCACAGCACACACACCGCCTTCAGTGGAACAACAATCATACCTGAACCTTCGTCAACACCAGGCGATCCAACGCCACATCTGTTTTCTGTCTAATCTTTCCTGGAAACCTTTGGTAAACAGTTATCTTAAACACTTGGCTGGACACTGAAATGCTACGATGACCTGGTACCCTGCTCCAACTCAAAGACTGGATCATTAGCTCATTCCTCGGACTAAATAGTCGAAAACATCATTAATTCTGGAGTTCACTTTTGGGTTCTTGTTCCGTCCGGAACCCCAGGCCGAAACGGAGCAGCTCTTTTTCCTCCAGGCCGGACCAGGAGATATTCCGTGAGATCAGGACAAAAACACGCCTTAATCTTGATTGAAAATGAATGAAACATACGACATAAACTACTGAACAACAGCTAGAACAAACATGTCAACATCAATGGCTGTGATAGAGGCTGTGGAAGAAATGTCAAATGCAATAGATAAAAAAAATTCTGTTGGAATATTTATTGATTTCCAGAAAGCTTTTGACACAAAACAGCTATGGCATCAGGGGGTAGCATGGAACTGATAAACTGATAAACAGCTGTTTGTTATTATGGGGGAATATCAATCAAGACGTGAGGGTTAGTATGTGGTGTCCCTCAGGGCTCAATTTTAGGTACTAAATTATTTAACCTTTACATAAACAATATTTTCAGTGTGTCTGTTTGCAGATGACACCAACGTATTTTATTCAAAGATTACGCACTGAGGGGACGCGGTATTTTCAAACAACCAGAAACTCGAACAGTGAGAGAGTGTGTGTGTATCAGTGAGTGGAACTAAACTGTGGAATGGGCTTGAAAAACCACAGGAACAATGTACAGGCTTCAAATTATTTACAATGAAAATGATCAAAGTACACAACTGAATGATAAAAATGACTATTTAAATAATCTTTGACTTTAGATCTAAAATCTAAACTTTACCACAGAAAAGTTTGGAGTTTTTATTTTAAAACTGTAGTTTTAGTTCAAGTGGTTGAAAAACTCAAACTCAGAAATGCTGCATTGAAGTGGTGTTGGAAAAATGGGAAAAATGAGCATCTGATTTGGAAATCACACATAAATATTGGAAAAAACAACAAATCTTCAATCACTACATGAGATAACATTGAACATGTTTCTGTAGTGCACCATTAGTGGGGAGACAATATGGGGGAAATAAAACATTAATAAGGGTAATTATGTTAGTTTATTTATTTGAGTTTGGTGGGCCAGATTAAATAGTTAAACGGGCTGCATATGGCCCCCGGGCCTAGTTTGCCCACCCCTCCTTTCAGGTCAAGTTACTTTAACCATGGTGTTAAACTGGGAAACAGCGCCCCCTGGTGTAATACATTCTCATTTGCACATTTTATATGTCAAAATTCAAATTGAAATGTAAACTGTCAGACGCTCATGGGGGCGGGACCTACCACCTTCATAAATCTAAGTCCCGCCTCCACTTTGAGGACAGTTTCAAACCCGTCTGCTGAGAAACCAACCCTTTTTCTAGAGTTTCAGCAGGATGATGTTTAAGCATAATGGATGAGGATTTTCATATAACAAGAATCCATCTGGATCGAAGCACAATACATACATGCACTTATATAATAACATACTCATGTATGATTTGAACTGAGACTTCCCCTCAACTTCAAACGGAGGCCTAGAACCAGCATCGGCGTGTCCCCCTGACGAGGATGTTTCCTGATGCTCTCCAGACCCGGCTGTGAGGGGCCAGGATGCCCCATGCAGGCCCGGGTGAGGGTCTGGGGCCCTCGGCCTTCTTCACCCTCCTGATGGAGTACAGCCTCTTTCAGCTGAGGCAGATACCAAAGACTGGATCGATCTATGATCCTTCTCCTGATGGAAGTATGACCTGCAGGATGGATCTTCATCAGAGTCACGTGTTAGTGGTCGACTCGTCATCAGCATGTCGTTCATTAAAATCATCGATGAATCGAGCCAATAGCTGACACGTCTGACCGTGCACGCTCTCTGCCATTGTCACGTGCACTCGTAAACAGAAGCAAACATACTCTGAAATGTTGTCATAAATACCAGTAATCATATGCTCATGAATAAAAGTTGTTAGAAACTTTAAATGTTTTAGAAGAACTCTTTGAAATGTTCCGAATGTGACGTCACGCTCAGATAAACCGGAACGTTTGAGCTCGAGTTCTGCTGCGGGACTGTCCGGGTACGGACGGGCTTTTATTTTGAAATCCCCCACAGCGGAACTAGTTCAATTCAGCTTTCCGCCTCGTACTGCGGGAGATCCACGTCACGCTTCAGAACCGAGCGGTACCGCTGGACCCAGGATGGCTGACGAGGCCACGCGCAAAGCCGTGTCCCAGATCCCGCTCCTCAAGACGCACGCGGGCCCGCGGGAGCGCGCGCTGTGGCCGCAGCGCCTGAAGGAGGAGTACCAGGCCCTGATTCGGTTCGTGGAGCAGAACAAGGCCGCCGACAACGACTGGTTCCGCCTCGAGTCAAACGCGGACGGCACGCGTTGGACCGGCACGTGCTGGTTTGTGCACGAGCTGCTCCGGTACGAGTTCCGGTTGGAGTTCGACATCCCGGTGACGTACCCGGAAACGGCTCCGGAGCTGGCGATCCCGGAGCTGGACGGGAAGACGGCGAAGATGTACCGGGGCGGCCGGATCTGCCTGACCGAACACTTCGCTCCGCTCTGGGCCCGGAACGCGCCGCGCTTCGGGCTCGCGCACCTCATGGCGCTCGGGCTCGGCCCGTGGCTGGCGGTGGAGGTCCCGGACCTGGTCGGGAAAGGGCTCGTGACCCACAAGGAGCGGCCGCGCGAGGCGGCGGAGTGACGTCACAGCGCCGGCAGGAGCGAAATAAAGGATTGAATTCTGACGCTGGTGTCTGAGTTCTGTTCACGGATGTTCTGCTGGGTCCAGAACCACCGTCTACCGGGCCGCTCAGAACCGGGATGAGACGCTACGTCAGCCTGTGGTCCGAGACGCGTAAAGAGAGACGCCATGTTGGACATGTCAGACGTTCAGACAGAAAAGTGACCCGGAAATGTTCTGTTCAGGCCCGATGTGAAAACTCTGATCCTGATCACATCAGATTCGGGTCATACGGGACATGGTTCTGGTCAAAGAGCAACAGACGAACCACTCGAACCTTTTCTAGAAATAAACGTCATATAGAAGACCCGGAGATATCTGATTGTGTTGTGATTTTCTTCAAATCTACACACAAACTGAGACTCATCCGTGTTTATAAACGGCTCGAAGAGTCCAGAAGGTTTTCCTCCACTTAGTAATCTGATTACCGTCAAACATCCAAATACCGGGGTCCTCCATGAAACAAAGATCGGGTCCCGCCAGAAAACGGAGACAGCGTGACGTCTGAAGCTGACGAACAGATCAGAGTCAACTCAATCCTCATCAGTTCACATTCTAGTTTATCCAGCTCTGGTTCTCCAATCAGCAGTGAGGGCATCATGGCATTCCCAACATGGCGTATGCAACAAGCTAGCATAGCGACTTTAGCCTGTGTAGCTCATTGGAGGACAGCGCTTGTTTTTGTTGACCGTTTAGTGGCGGTTTGCTAACAGCATCTCACAATCACCAACCAATCCCAGGTGAGGGTCAGGAAGCCCCTTCCCTTTAGCACCTCAATGTTCCAGAATGAACATCAGGACGTCCTGAGAGCTTCAGTTCCAGCTCATCTTCATCCTGATCACATCACCACCTCCAGGATCATGATCACACACCTGTGATGAGACTGAGAACAGGTGAACATCAGGAGCACCTGGACCTTACCTGATGGTTCCACCTGGAGGTTTAAAACCTGCAGGAGATCAGAAACCATGAAGCTACGAGATGACTTTGATCAGTCTGGTTGTTTATTGGTAAATATCTTAACAACAGGTGAGGATCAGGTGAGGATCAGGTGGAGATCAGGTGAAGATCAGGTGAAGATCAGGTGAGGATCAGGTGAGGATCAGGTGAGGATCAGGTGGAGATCAGGTGAGGATCAGGTGAGGATCAGGTGAAGATCAGGTGAGGATCAGGTGAGGATCAGGTGAGGATCAGGTGAGGATCAGGTGGAGATCAGGTGGAGATCAGGTGAGGATCAGGTAAGGATCAGGTGAGGATCAGGTGGAGATCAGGTGGAGATCAGGTGAGGATCAGGTAAGGATCAGGTGGAGATCAGGTGAGGATCAGGTAAGGATCAGGTGGAGATCAGGTGGAGATCAGGTGAGGATCAGGTGGAGATCAGGTGAGGATCAGGTGAAGATCAGGTGGAGATCAGGTGAAGATCAGGTGGAGATCAGGTGGAGATCAGGTGAGGATCAGGTGAAGATCAGGTGAGGATCAGGTGAGAGCGAGCTGCTCAGTCCTAGAACATTACCAATAGGATTTTCTTGAACATGAAAGTAATCCAGTCCAGAAATTTGGAACAATCAGCATCGTCCTCTCAGTGTCTCCATGTCAGGTACACAGCAGGTGCTCCTGGTGGGAGGAGCTTCAGCTCAGAAGGCCAGTTTTCTGCTCATCTTTTTTGAGAGCCAGAATTCACCTGTGAGAACTCACCTGAGCACCAGAGAGGGCGGAGCTGGTCTGAGAGGGCCGGACTTAACCTGTGACATCACTTCCTGTCTGTTTTAAACTGCAGGTGAGCCATTGACTGTATAAACACTGGACATCTGGAGCCATGAGGTCTCCCATTGAAATGCATGACCTCCTCTCCTCTGAAAGTAGGCCGCCGCTTTCACCGTCACTTCCTGAAACGGCTATCGCCATTTTGCAAACAATCACCAACGATTGGTCCGAGTCTCTGTGAGTCATGGGATCTATAGGAAATACCTTCAACCAATCTGAAGAGAGTTTATTGTGAGGCTCCGCCTCTTTCCACGCCTCTACCACGAGACAGCAGAATGTAAACAGCTTCCACTTTAATAACGGCGACTCGAGAGAATCGTACAAGTCATTGTTCAAGTCTTTGAGGGAGAACCATTCCAACATTTGATTCTGCTGTTAACCTTTCCTGCTTCCTCGTCCTGACCGTGGTCGGGGGGAGCAGAGGAGCTGCTGCAGCTCCGTCCTCATCCTCGTGGTTAAACCCGCGGGTGTTTGGTTCTGCAGACAGATACTCTCTCTGTCTGGTTGGAGGCTGGAATCCACCATTTATTTTCACTTTTGTTTTACAGCACATTGCTTTACTCCAACTCTCCTCGAACGCCCGCTCCTTTTCTTTCCGCTCTCATCCTCTCTCTCTCACACACATGCGCGCGTGCACGTACAATCACACTCGCACCGCCCATCCTTTCTCTCTCTGTAGCTTTCCTCAACACTGCAAATGTTGTATTGACTTACATATTTTCTTTTTTGTCGAGCTAAATGATGTGTCTCCACACATAAACATAAACATTCTCAGTTCTAATCATCTATTTCCATATTGAAACCAGTGACTGTATATGCTGGCGTCCGCGTTAACTTTCAACTTCTTGTGTTTTTTCCACCCGGTTTAACCGCGTTGAGCCTCTAAATCTATTTCTACAGAGTAAAAGATGGAGACAGCATGTCCTCTTGTTTTAAACTGCTGCATTCCATTGAGGAAAACAATAGAAGGACAATGATTGGAACATTGTTGAATTGTAAAGTAGGTGTTAAAAGGTCTTCACGGACCGCATGATGAAGTCCTGCTCCCATTGGCTACCCGTCATCTGTTCACTCACCCCCCAGACGTTCCACGTCAGACCCACAACGCTTATTGAGCCATCTGATTGTCCATTTATAACTCAAATAACTTGTGATAATGGAAAAAAATCTTTAAAAAAAAAATTATGATTAGAAAAAAGAAGTTAAGCAGAAAGCAGCAGAGGAAGAATGATTATTCTGACATTTAAAATGACTGAGAAATAACTGTCTGTTTCTCAATGGAAGTCAATGGAACCCAGTGGTACTTCCTATATGGAACACATGCTCAGTCCAGTTCTCCTTATACAGTCAATGTATGGAACATGAAGGAGGGGGGCATGCTCAGTCCAGTTCTCCTTATACAGTCAATGTATGGAACACAGAAGGAGGGGGGCATGCTCAGTCCAGTTCTCCCTTATACAGTCAATGTATGGAACACGGAAGGAGGGGGCATGCTCAGTCCAGTTCTCCTTATACAGTCAATGTATGGAACATGAAGGAGGGGGGCATGCTCAGTCCAGTTCTCCCTTATACAGTCAATGTATGGAATACGGAAGGAGGGGGGTATGCTCAGTCCAGTTCTCCCTTATACAGTCAATGTATGGAACACGGAAGGAGGGGGTATGCTCAGTCCAGTTCTCCCTTATACAGTCAATGTATGGAACACGGAAGGAGGGGGCATGCTCAGTCCAGTTCTCCCTTATACAGTCAATGAGGTGAGCACAGGTGAGTGGTTGCAAACATCCGAGAATGAGCTAAGAAAACTACCCGTCCCCCTCTAGTACACTTGGATTAACTCCGCCCACTCGCTGCGAGGCCACTCCCCGTTCTCCTGGACGTTGCTGGGGGAGGTCTTCCAGTCCCAGTTCTTCAGCGGGATGCTCCACGTGGATCCGTAGTTCGCCCCGACGTAATCGCGCGTCTCACAGGGAACGCGGACCTTCAGCTCCAGAAGCTCCGCCCAGCAGAGAGAGAAGCGAGGAAAGACGTACCTGTGGAGGAAAGCTTTAGGACGTCAGGCTGAGTCCACCTGACCAGGTGAGCCGGCCGGCCTCGTCTTACTTGAACTTCCTGCCGCTCTTGGCCTGCGTGCCGCCGTTCCACAGCACGTCTCCGTCCTCGTAGAAGAAGAAGATGTCGAGTTTGACGTCGTTGCTCAGGAAGGAAAGCTCCAGGCTGTCTTCCACCTGAATCAACATCAAACGCTTAGTTTCCCGACAGGAAGTGACATCACTGCGTCTAAATGAACAGACCCGTCCAAACTTGTGCTTCAGGCTTAAGCCGGCGTCTCTGAAGGCGCCGACGATGTCCGGCCGGAAGTCTGAGATGAAGATCCCGATGTCCACGTCCTGACTGTAGGAGATGATGCCGCACTGCCGGAACCATCCTGCAGGGGGCGACAGGAAGGGCGGGGTCAGAACCTCCGACCTGCGGGTTTCTGGGGGGGGGTTCAGTTTACCAAGGCAGGTGCCGCTGCTGATCCAGAAGGGGACGTGCAGCGAGCCCAGCGTCCGCGCCGCCACGTGGAGCAGGGCCTTCGCCTTCCTCCGAAAGTCCAGCGCCGCCGCCGAGGCGTCGTCGGGGTACAGCTGCGGACAGAGCCCACGTTCGCTCGGGTTCTGGAAGGACGGGCCCGCGCCGGCCCAACACTCACCTGCAGGAAGTGGCGGGCTTCGTGGAAGCGGCACTCCAGGAAGCGAGCGTCTCGCTGCTGCAGCAGGAAGTGGGTGATGTTCCGAGGAACCCGAACGTCCAGCCCGTCCAGAACCGTGAGGACCAGTTCTGACCTGGGGGGGCGAGCGTCAGCGTCAGGGGGGCACGACGAGCGTCAGCGGGGGGAGGGGCTCCGACACGACAGCACCGACCTGTCGTACGCTCCGGCGTGGCGGCCGTAGTCCAGCAGGGCGAAGGGGGCGAAGGTCCGGTCCGCGCCGCCCCCCAGGCGCAGCGGGCCGTGCCAGACGTAGTTCCCGCTGCGCTCGTACAGGAAGACCACCTGAACACACCACAGCGTCATGCACGGCGCCGCCCGCCGCCCTCAGACGGACGGGGAGGCTCCACCCACGTGGATGACGAAGGCGTCCCGGCGCAGCAGCAGGTGCAGCGGGATCTCCTCCCCCGACAGGACGTCCAGGCTGGACAGGCGCGGGTCCTTCCCTCGCAGCTCCAGCAGCTCGAAGCCTTTGGTCCGAGCCGCCGTCAGGAAGTCGGGCTGCGGACCAGAGAACGAGCCGGGTCAGAACCCGGCCGGACCCTCCGGGTCCGCGGACCGCCGCGCACTCACAGAGCTCCTCCACGAGCTGGCGTGCACGGCGAAGGACAGGACGGGCCGGCCGGTGCACAGGACGCCGCAGGGCGGGTCACGCTGACGCAATGCATCCTGGGAGAGGAGCCCGAGCGCCCAGGTGTCGGCGAGGAAGAGCGGCAGGCGGAACCGCTGCGCCACGGCCAAGAACTTCCTCAGAACCTGCTGTGAGAGGGCAGAACGGTTACCGTGGTGACGGCGGGACGCTGCACAGGGGTTCTACCGGACCAGGTTCCAGCAGCGTGTCCCCCCCTGCCCCGGCCCTTTCAGGTGCTGACTCACCCATTGGACGGCGCGGTTGGTCACGTGACGCTCCGGGCTAAGTAATGCCCCCCCCCTGCTGTGGACCGGAGCAGAAGACAACCGGGTCAGAACCAACGCAGGGTTCTGAGTAACGCACGCAGACAGACGGAACCTCACCTTGCTGACGTACTTCCGGTAGTAATGCAGCTGGAACAGCAGGAAGACGCAGCTGCTCACGATCAGCAGCGACAGCACCGCCGTCCGGTTCACGCGCGGCATCCGGTCACGTGATCCGCTTCTTCTCCGGTCATACCTGAGAGCGGAGCCGAGCGCGCGAGGGCCTCCCGCCACAGCCTTTAGAACGAAGCGGGAAAAGCTGAAGAAAGCTCAAACCCCGCCATCTTTAATGAGCGACGACGAGGAGCCACTCCCACTTCCGGTCACCTCTTCACAATAAAAGTCCCGAGCGCTGAGTTGTCCTCTCCAGACCTTAAACTGAGATTTAACGGTCTCCTTCTGACCGAGACAGCGGACAGCCACTGTTCGGACCCGAGCAGATCCTCCAGTGAACCGAGAGTCTTCCATATGAAGTTAGCCTTTGATTGAGAACAGGTGGTCAGAGGGTGGAACAAACAGTGGAATGCTCTCTCAATCGGAGGCTAACTTCATACAGATTCAGACTTCCAGGATCAATAACTCTTTAGAAAAGGCTTTAAACTGACAGCTAGTGTCTCTAAACAACAACCTCTAAAGACATTTCTACAGAAAAAGACAGTTTTGTTTCTTTTAATGTTAAACTTTCTGCTGCAGACAGATGCTAAACAGCAGATGCCTAACTGCTACATGCTAGCACCGTGATTGAACTCCTCAGGACCCGAGCTGTCCTTTGATATGCCTGTTTTATTGATCTGAAAGAGAAATAAAAGTGAAGAAAATGAACGACTCTGATAATAAAACTGAAAATGTGATGTTTGGAAGAACTGAAAAAGAAGCAGATAATCTTAAAAACTAATAAATGAAAATGAATAATGATCTGATCTAGTCATGAACTCTATCAAATTCATGATAAAACATCATTTATTTGAAGAATTCTAAATGAAGACAGGAATCACATTTGGTCAAGATGTTCAATACTCTAAAGATATTAAAGTTAAAGTCACTAAACTTTCTCACATGAATAATTATCACTTATTAGAGAAGAAAATAGGATTTATTTCTAGTTTATATTTGTTCTATTTTTACTTGTTTATTAAAGCTTCTTCACTGAAGAGTTCTATTGAAGTTTTAATGATAAAAGAAGATTAATGAGATATATAATAAGAGAATAATCTGTTTATTCAGTTTGTTCATGGTTTAAATGTGTTATAAAAGTATCGGATCAGGACTCGGTATCGACAGATCCACAGAATCCAATGACTCGGAATCGGATCGGGTCAGAAACACCCGATGGGGACGTCCGTAATTCTAAACTATATTAGATTAGATTAGATTCAACTTTATTGTCATTACACATGTACATGTACAGGGCAACAAAATGCAGTTTGGCATCTAACCAGAGTGCAATAGGCAGTAAGAGCATGTGGTATAAATATAATGATAAATACGTATGTTACAGGTTGTTATAAAGGATATGGACAGTATTTACAGATCGGATGTATAGAGATGACCATATACAGGTTAATGACCTAGATATATATATATATATAATACATAATGAATGAGGTAGGTACTATGACATATTATACAGATGGATTTTTAGGAGGGAGAAGACTATAAACGAACTAACATAACTAATTTACAAAAAAGGGGGATGGCAGATGATAAATATGGTGGGGAAACAGATGACATGGACAATTTACAGTGCAGAAGGTATTAATAAATAATATCAGAGCCTATTTAGGTAACAAGACTAGTGCAATTTTCGGTACATAGTACTGTGCAAACAGATTGTAATATGTGCAAGAACAATCGATCAATCAAACAGATCAATAGTGCAAATGATGAAGGTGATTGGATGAATCGGTTGTGGGGGTCAGCGGGGGTCAAGGGGGTGAGAGTTCAATAAGTCAAGCTCTGGGGAAAAAGCTGTTCTCAGTCTGCTGGTCCTTGTCCGGAGGCTTCTGAAGCGCCTGCTGAGGCAGGAGGGAAAATAGTCATGTGCTGGGTGGGAGGAGTCCTTCAGAATGCTGCGAGCACGACGCAGACAGCGCTTCTTCTGGATGTCCTCAATGGCAGGAAGGGGGGTTCCTGTGATGCGCTGGGCAGTTTTCACTACGTGCTGCAGCTGTTTGCGCTCAGCAGCAGCAGAGCGCTTCCGTACCAGACTGTGACACAGTTTTGTTAGGATGCTCTCTATACGCAGTGGTAGAAGTTCACCAGGATGGCTGAAGACAGGTGGTTTTTTTCTTCAGTGTCTCAAGAAGAAGAGGCGCTGGTGAGCTTTCTTGACCAGGCTGGAGGTGTTGGTGGTCCAGGACAGGTCCTCTGAGATGTGGGTCCCCAGGAACTTGAAGCTGGAGACACGCTCGACGGCCATTCCGTTCATGTGAATGGAGTCATGCGTGCTTCTTCTCTCCTTCCTAAAATCCACAATGAGCTCCTTGGTCTTGCTGGTGTTAAGGAGCAGGTTATTGTCAGCGCACCATGTGGTCAGGTGCTGTACCTCTTCTCTGTAGGCTGTCTCGTCGTTATTCGTGATCACGGTGGTGTCGTCTGCGTATATTACTATATTACACTTCATCCAATAAGAAGAAAGTATATTTTCAGAACTACAAAACCAATGAAGCTAAAAAGATATGAACAATTTCTCCGTCCATCTCTGTTCATCTCCGTCCATCTCTGTTCATCTCTGTCCATCTCCGTCCATCTCTGTTCATCTCTGTCCATCTCTGTTCAGGGCCAAACCCTCACCAAGATGAAATGTTTCAACAATGATAGACAAACCAGCAGTTTTTTTTTTAACCAAATACTTCAGTGGAGTTCAGCCTGAATAGATTAAAGTTTGTACCAGAGGGCGGAGTCAAAGACCGTCATAGAGGAGGACCCATTTGGTCTGGTTTGTGACAAAGTAGAACCCAGTGAAATCCACACTACCGTTAAGAAACTTTATTGGTTTGAAGTCGTTCAGTGGTAAAATTTAACTTTAAATATTCATAATAAGTTTTATTTTTTCTATTTACAACAGCTTGAAGAGCAAAAAAATAATGTCCTTTCAAAAAAAGGGTCATACAAATGCTTCAGCAGCAGATCTACTTGGATTAACGTTGGATTAAATTAATCCTTCTACTGTGAAACATAAACAACATAAACATGGAACGTGGAGTCTAAGAACAAAATCTAAATGCGTTACAGTCTGAAAAGGAAGTAGAAACTGTTCAGCAGATCATCTCTGGTCATCTTTGGTCATCTCTGTTCAAGGTCATCTCGGGTCATCTTTGTTTAGACATCTCTGTTAATTTGTCTCGGGTAATCTCTGTTCATCTCTGCTCAAGGTCATCTCTGTTCAGTCATCTCGGATCATCTTTGTTCAAGGTCATCTCTGTTCAGTCATCTCTATTTAGGGTCATCTCTGTTTAGACATCTCTGTTCAGTCATCTCTGTTAGGTCATCTCGGGTAATCTCTGTTCATCTCTTCTCAAGGTCATCTCTATTCAGTCATCTCGGGTCATCTCTGTTCAGTCATCTCTGTTTAGACATATCTGTTAAATCGTCTCCAGTCATCTACGGTCATCTCTGTTCAAGGTCATCTCTGTTCAGTCATCTCTGTTCAGTCATCTCTATTTAGGGTCATCTCTGTTCAGTAATCTCTGTTTAGACATATCTGTTAAATCGTATCCAGTCATCTTTGGTCATCTTTGTTCAGTCATCTCGGGTCATCTCTGTTTAGACATCTCTGTTAAGTCATTTCGGGTAATCTCTGTTCATCTCTGCTCAAGGTAATCTCTGTTCAGTCATCTCTATTTAGGGGCATCTCTATTTAGTCATCTATGTTCAGTCATCTATATTTAAGGTCATCTCTGTTCAGTCATCTTTTAGTCATCTCTGTTTAGTCATTTCGGGTAATCCCTGTTCAGTCATCTCTATTTAGGCTCATCTCTGTTTAGACATCTATGTTCAGTCATCTATATTTAAGGTCATCTCTGTTTAGTCATTTCGGGTAATCTCTGTTCATCTCTGCTCCAGGTAATCCCTGTTCAGTCATCTCTATTTAGGCTCATCTCTGTTTAGACATCTCTGTTCAGTCATCTCTGTTCAAGGTTCCACTTCCGGATCCGACCCACACAGAACCGGCCCTAAGGCCCATCATGACGCTGGTGATCGTCCCTGGAAGCTTTAAGAAGCATTCGTTCATGTTTCACAGGTGAACAACAGAGCAACAGGTACCCTAAGAATCACCTGTACAGGAGCTTTCCGGGTGCAGGTGTTCTAAAACAGAACAGAGGAACACTAAACTGTTCTGCAGGTCAAGAACATTAACAGCAACAATAAATTCACTGGGACACATTTCCTGGAGGGATCAGCAGTTGTTATTCTCTGACATCACTCGCCACTGACGGCTGGTCATGTGACAGGCTGCTCAAGCTGCGATTGGTTGTCAGAAGGTTGGGCATGAAGCTCGGCACCTGCAGGCCCGACGTGACTGTGATGGATCCACACCACAACTGCAACACAGAGAGGAGAGTTCCAGAACCTGTACCATCCCCCCCTCCCTCCAAACACAGCTCAGGTGAGCAGAGGCGTGGCTGAGGTGGAGATCAGGTGAGCCACTCACAGTGAAGGCCGGAACGACCGGCTGCTGGAACTTTGCTTTGAAAGCATGAAGAAGACCGAGTCTCTGCACGTCGACGAAGAGAAGATCTCCTGAAGCAAAGAGGGACAGCCATGACTGAAGCAGGTGTTCTGGAGAACCCGTCCTTCTGGTTCTGGTACCGTTATCGTAGTCGCAGTAGATCCCGATCCTCTGCGGCAGCGGCCAGTCCAGCGACCGGGCTCGGTTGTTGTGCTTGGCGGCGAGCGCGGTCTGCAGCCATTGGCTGGCAAACAGACACCAAGAGGCGGAGCTCTTCCCTAACTGCTCGTAGCGGCCCAGGCTGCCCCGGTAGGCCACGCCCACACTGAAAGATTTCCAATCAGACGAGGGGCGGAGCTCCCAGTAGTGGCAGCCACCGCACACCTCCTGGTTACCTTGGAGACAGAAATGGGGTGCAGTGTTTCGATTTGATCACCAAATTAAAAGTCTGTAGATTCTTTCAAAGTAAAATCTCTAAAGTCTTTGGTGAACGAGGAAATGTTAACTAGTGTGAGTCTGGGGGCTGTGGTGGAGCGGCCGGACGCGTGAGAATCAAACCTGTGAGATCATCACAGGTCGGCCGCTCCGCCTCAGCCCCAGTCGTACCCAGCACAGTGTAGGCCTCCCCCGCGAAGCGCTCGCGTCCGGCCCGCCCACCGGCCGTCTTGCTGGGCGATGGCGTGGAGCTCCTGCTGAAGAAGACAGCGTTAAAAATGGCGGCCGGAGGCGGAGCCAAAGCGGCGCTCAGCCAGAGGATGATCAGAGCAGCAGACGGGATGAAGAAGCAGAAAGATGGAGTCAGACGCCGAGCAGAGAGAACGCGGCGGCGGAGCGGCGGCGGCGGCCGGGATGGAGCGACACCACACATGGAGGCTGGTTGCTAGGCAACCGTTCTACCTGGAGCCGTCGGAGCGGCGCTGAGGTCATCCTAGCCCGAGACGACCGGCGGGGAGTGGGCGGGGCTAACAGACAACTGTCTATCACATGTCAATCAAAAGGCCACGCCCCTCTAGAATATACAAGCAGACATTTTCATTGGACATGGGGCTGCTGACACGCCCCCGGTGGGAGGGTTCCGGTCCTGACCCGTTCACGGACCTCCACTAGAACCCGGTCTCTCTGCATCCTCACCTGCTCTTCTCTTTGCTTCTGAGGCGGGGGTCGTGACCTCTGACCCCTTGTGGCTCCCAGGTGACCGTATCGCCGTGAACCCGGAGGTCGGCGTGCGCGGTCGCCTCGTCGAAGCCGAAGGAGAATGCTGGGAAAAAGAGGCGGAGCCACAGATGCTGAGGTTGTTGTTGGGAGGGGTCAGGATCAGGAAGGATCTGAATGGATCAGGAAGGATCTTGGATCAGGATGGATCTGAATAGATCCAAAAATATCAGGATATTCCAGGATGGATCAGGATGGATCTGAATGGATCAGGATATTCCAGGATGGATCAGGATGGATCAGGATGGATCTGAATGGATCATGGATCAGGATGGATTCTGGATCTCCAGGATTTTGCTTGCTCACCTCTGGTTTCCAGGGCAACCGGCTCGGAGAATTCACCAGCTGCTGCTTTGTTTCTCGCTCGAACTCGAACGACAACAAACGGCGAGTCGAACTTCAAACCTAAAAGTTTTGGGGCCAGAGACTCACATCAGCTGATCAGATCAGATCAGATCAGATCAGATTCGGGACCGCCCACCTGAGATGGTGACCTGCGTCTCTCCGATCTCACAGATGCGTTCCCAGCAGGCTCCGCCCACCAGTACGCTCCTCCGGCCGGTCTTCCGGTATTCCAGTTCGTAGCGTTGGATCGGCCTGCAGCCGTCAGCGTCGGCCTCCGCCGCCGGGCGCCACGTCACACGGACGGCGTTGTCCTGAACGCTGCAGCCGGAGACGTCGATCTCGGGCGCTCTGGGGACTGAAGGTGGACAGGTAAAGCTCAGACACGCGGTTGTCAAGGAAACCACAGAAGACTCCAGGAAGAGAAGCAGAACGGAGACGGACGCCAGCGGGAAGACGAGTCCGGAGACTCCAGTTCACCTGAACGCCAGAACCCAAAAACCTCAACAGGAAACGGCGAGCGACCAGGATGGCGGTGGCTCTGACCTGGCAGGAAGTGGAGCTTGTGAAGCCCCTCCCTCTCAGCGCTGAAATCGACTGCAAACTGCGACATGCTCTCTGAAACACACGGCCGCGTGGTCAGCCGGAACGCCGGCGCCATCGTCACCCTGGTAACGGCGAGAGACGAGGTTGGAACGATAGGAGGGGCGGGATTCAAAAGAGCAGAAAAAGGCGGGAAAACCAAGAGCAGAACGTCCTACCGCTCCTTGATGAGTCTGGCAGCCTGAAACAGAAAGACACGCTCAGACCGTGGCGTTGGCGGCGCCGGCGCGTTCTGCTGGAGGCCTACCGTCAGAAAGTCGTCCTCGTCTGAAACCGTCAGAGTCTGATTGGAGAAGGCGAGCAGGTCGTCACAGGACTGCAGAGCACACGCCCCCTCCGAGCGCTGCCGCTGGAATCACACGCCAGCGTCAGTCACAGAGCAGCACACGGGAGGACAGCTGCTACAAACCTTAAGCTCCGCCTTCTTTCTCTGCTCCTCCCCTTTGATCATTTCACGCAGCTCGGCGCCTCTTTCCTCTAAGGACGACCGTAGCTGATCAAGCTCCGCCTCCAGCTCCATCATCGCCTTACAGGACTCGTCCTGAAAGGAGTTCACTAGTTACGGGGTGGGGTGGGGGGTGGGGGGTGTCCAGGGGGCCTCGAGGCCGGGAGTGGCCCCTCCCTGAGTTAGACTGAGACATGGTCAACATGGAGTTCCAGACACATCACCTGAAATCGTACGTTTTCTGGTTCAAATGTACCTGTGGCCCCGGCCCCTCACCTGCAGGCCGCTCAGAGAGCCATCGATTGAATCCAGGAAGTGCTGGAGCTCCTCCCTCTTGTTGGCGAGGGTACCGATGATGCGGCGCAGAGCTTCCTGTTGAAGAAGATGAGATGTGAGCCTGACAGACACGTTTCTACCAGCAGGGGGTTCTGATCAGCTGATGGTTCTGATCAGCTGATGGTTCCGATCAGCTGATGGTTCCGATCAGCGCTGAAGGATGCAGAAGAACAGAACTTTAAAGTCCACAGCCTCACTGACATCATCCTCCATGCTGGATCAGTTCAATACGTTCGTGATCCTGAAGGATCAGACGTTTGGGGGTTTGATGATGATTTTGATGAAAACATCTGGAGAACATCAACTCGTCCCTCACAGTTTGATTACAGATTGACATGATGTCCATGAGAACTGGACCTCATGGACAGGAAGGATCAAAGCAGCTGCACAGATCCACAGGTACAGGTCTGGATAATAATCCAGGTATCTCCTCTGGATCAGAGTCAGTCCGTCTCTGTTTCAACAGGTGACAGTTCACATCTTTTTTCCTGGTTGTTAGAGCCCGCCTCTAAAGACACTTCCTGAAGTACCTGTACAGGTAGAGTGGACTGTACTGTTGGTAGAACACACAGATGTTTTCTCTACATCCACCATCGAGTCAGAATCCTGATGTGACCAATAAAACCAAAAACGTCCACAGAAGACGGTGGACACTGAACACAGCCGGGTGATGTCACCGTCAGCTGAACAGGATCTGACAGGATCTGTGAAGAACATCACCTGGATGTTCTGACAGGATCTGAAGAACATCACCTGGATGTTCTGATAGAATCTGTGAAGAACATCACCTGGATGTTCTGATAGGATCTGTGAAGAACATCACCTGGATGTTCTGATAGGATCTGTGAAGAACATCACCTGGATGTTCTGATCCGATCACGTGATCACGTCTGGACATCTTTTTTACCTGAGACAGTTCTAGAATCAGCTGTTTCTCTATTAAAGCTAGCTAATGTTAGCATTAATGCTGTCCAGTTGTCTATATACTGTCCATGTGTGGACAGTATATAGACATGTGAAGAGAACGTCAAGCATTCATAAAACACCAGCAGCTCTAAGCCCCGCCTCCTGGACCCGAACCGACCCGTTCTGCTGTCGATCGTCGGACTCACCTTCTGAGTGTCCATCACCTGACGGGGGGAGGGGCAGCGCTGATCCACCGGAAGCACGTCTCCCGACTTCCTGTGGAAGTTTTCCGTCATTGAGGATCAGAGACTGGATTTAGGAGGACGAAGAAACCGAACCGGGAAAACCCAAATCCTCAGATAGACCCTCAGTCACGTGACCTCTCTCAGCCTCACCTGTCGGCGGTAATCCGGCCTCAATATTCAAACAGGTTTGAGACGGAACAGTCTGAAGATCGAGGGCGGGAATGACGTCAGCAGCTTCCAATGTGATCCACCGAGATCAAATGGATGAATTCTAATCCTCACGGATCTTCATCAAGTCTTTCTGATAAAAATATTAAAAATTCACGTGAAATATGAACCCTCAAAGAGCATCAGATGGAGATCCGTGAGGATTAGAATAAATACAATTTGATCTTGGTGGATCACATTAGAAGCTATATATAGAACATCATGACTGTTACATGAACATGTTCTCATGAACATGTAACTCCTCCTCAGGATGACCTTCACTATCATCTCTTCTGTCTGTGGACCACAGCTGCTGAGTTATTGGAGAGAAGAAAATAATAGAATCAAAGTTAAGCATCAATAAGTACAGATGATCTGAGATCTACGAGTTTGCATGAAGAAGAACGAGATGAGAAGATTTCCAGTTATTTCTGATCAGAACCATGTCCAGACCTGAACACCGTTTCCCACAATGCATTGTTTTGTAGTCGGTTTTCCAGCTGCACCCGCCTCTTTCTCGGGATATTTTCATGATTGACGAGTCAAAACTACCCATCATGCACCAGACGATCTGGACACGCCTCCTTTTCTGTAGTTCAAGTTATAAACTGACCAATCAGATGTCTTAGTAAAAGTAGGCGGAGCCTGCTAGCCCCCCACATCCAACGTTCCTTTCAATGGAAGGGGTGTGGCCTTCCAATCAGCTCACTTCCAATTGGTGAGAGTGGTTCCCATAGAAATGTCGACTCAGACCCACTCGGACCAATCACAGCTCACTGACGTCGTCTGGTTCCAACATGGCGGCGTGCGTATCATGAAAAAAAGGTAGCAGCTGAAAATAAACCCTTTTTGTTGGGGAGGCGTGGTCACGACGAGAGGCGGAGCCACTTCACACACAGAGCTCAGCTGTGAAACTTTATTGATCAGGCGAACATCAAACTCTCAACAGGAAGTAGAATCCACTTCCTGTCCCTTGACTTAAATATGTGCTTCAGAGGTTTACAGCAATAAGTTATGCTTTACAGTGTTATCGTTTCCACGGCGACGGACGTCCGGCCAGGCCCGGCGCTACAGAGATCATCGTTAGCATCACTGTGATCAAACGCTATGAGGGCGGGGTCATGCAGGAGGCGGAGCTACGAGCAACCAATAATCATTTAGTGGTATAAAAAGATACAAAGTTTGATCTGACAGTTCGAGTCGCTGCACGATCAGCAGGAACTCGGCGGCTCCGTCACACGGACGTCACGATGTACGAGCCGCGCTCGCCGCCGCCGTCGCCGCTTTTGGGCTCCCTCTTCTTGGTGACGGGCGTGGGGATGAGCGAGGGTCTGGAGGCCGTGCTGCTGGTGGGGGGGGGGCTGACCTCGGCGGCGCCCTTCCTCGGGCTGGGCGTGTAGTTGAAGGGGCTGACGCGGGCCGCCACGGCGCCGCCGCGCTGCTGCAGCCGCTGCGCCGGGCGCTCGGGCGGCGGCAGCCTGTCGTCCAGCAGACTCTCGCAGCTGCGCCGCAGGTTCAGATTGGAGGAGGAGGGTATTTTGGAAGGGGCGGGGCTGTCGATGACGGGCGGGCCTTTGGCGCTGGGCGAGCGGGCGGAGCAGGAGGACGGCGAGCGCGGGTTGTTGACCGGACAGTCCTCCAGGCGGACCCACACGTCCTCGGCTCTGTCGCCATCGCTGCACGCGGCGGACGAGTCGCTGCCGCTCTTCGCCTTCCGCCAAGCCGCCTTCGACCTGGCGCCGGCCTCCTCCTCGCTCCGCCCCTTTTCACTGGACTCGGAGGACGCCGACAGGACGGAGGAGGAGCTTCCCGTCCTCTTCCAGGTGCCGACGTGCGGCAGCGAGGTGGAGTGCTTGCCGGCGCTCGCCCCCCCGCCGCTGCTCTCTCTCTTCCAGGTGCCGGTGCGGCTCAGCCGCGACGAGGTCACTTCCTGCGGCCGCGACGGGCTCTCGGAGTGGGAGCGGCTGACCTCGTGCCGGACCCTGGTGGGGAGGGGCAGGGCGGCGTCGGGGCTGACGGGCGACTCCAGCGTGACGGCGGCGGCGGCCGAGTCCTCCAGCTTCCTCTTCAGCGTGGGACTGGGCGCCTCCTTGATGAAGGTGGACTGACGGACCAGACCCGGCTTCTCTGGCTCCGCCTTCTGCTTCTTGGGGGCGGCGGCCACCCTGGAGGCGGACTCGCTCCTGGGCAGAGCGGCGGTCTTGGGTGTCCCGCTGTTCTTGCTTGCTTTGGCGCCAGGAGACGCGGTGCGCGGCAGCTGGGACACCTTCCCTCCTTTCTGATTGGCTCCTGAGGACGGCCGCGAGAGCACGGAGTCCTGGGAGGACCCGCCTCCTTTGTCGGCGCCGTCACTGCCTCCTCTGGGCTTGCTCCGCCCCCGTGCAGCAGGCTCCGGCCGAGGCCTCCCGGTGATCAGACTGCGGTACACCTTCTTGCCGCCCCTCAGGGCCTTTGGCCCCTCCTCCTCCCTCCTCTTGGCGTCCAGCGCGGCGTGCTCTCCCGCCTTCAGGATTCTGGGGCCGCAGGGTGGCTCCTCCCGCGCCCGCTCCTCGTCTTCGGGGTTGGTGCCGGCCGCTGGAAGGTGAAAGGGCGACCCGACGGACTTCAGGGACAGGACCGAGTCCGAGTCCGAAGAAGGCTGGCGGGAGAGCGAGGAGGCGGCGGTGGCGGCGGCGTTCAGGCTGCTGACGATGGAGTTGGCGCCTTCTTGAATGGCCTTCCAATCAAAAGACTCGGAGTCGGGGGAGGTGGGGCTGTGCGGCGCCCCGGACGCTTCCTCTTCAACCACGACGCAATCGTTAGCTGCAGAGAGCGCGACTGGGGCAGCTGTGGGCGTGGTCTCCGCGGGCGTGGCCGCCGCGGGTGCCGCCGCCTTCTTCTTCTTCTTGGGCATGGCGGAGCTGATGCACTCCTGCAGCAGGTCGTCCTCCGAGTCGATGCTGAGCGAGCTGAGCGAGGAGTTCCTGGAGAAGCAGACGGGCGTGTCCTCCACGTGGAACGCTTTGGGGGTGTAGCCGCTGGCGGGGGGGGGCTTGGACTCCACCTGTAAGAGACGAAGCATCACCGTCACTCAGGACAGGTGCATTGTGGGTAAATCTGTCGATCAGACGGCCTGCAGAACAGAACCTGATTGGTTCCTCTACAGCCTGCGTTACCCAGCATGCATCTGTGTCCAGGAGAAGTTATTCAAAGTAAATGAACCCTTTATCAAAACATCATAAAGTCACTTTATACGTTTATTTTGATCTTTTACTGGATTAAAGTGTCACAAACTGAAAAACCTTAAAGGAGGATCACTGCGATTAAATCAGAATAATTCGATTAACAAATAATGAACTGCAAACACAGCAGAACCTGCCGCAGCATCAGAGCCTGATGACGTGTGCGCCGTCTTCAGTGGAGAGCTGCCACGATTGGTCGATTAGTCACGACTATGTCGACCACTAAAATGATCGACAACTAACTCGCTAGTCAGAGCCGTTCTTTGTGTTTTCCTTGATTTCCTCTCAGAACTAATGCCGGGTCTGCAATTCTCTCACATGTGTTCATTGGTGCTGATCCGGTCAGCGGTGATGTCACAGGAAGTTCTGGGAAGACCGGTGTATCAAAAAAAAAAAACGAGAACAGAGCTTGAAGGCGGGAGAAATAAAATGTGATCAACGGCTTCACCGCAGTGATGCAGGAACACCTGAAGAAGAAGCAGAGTCTGATCACGCGGAGGAGGGCTCCGTTCAGTCTGACGTTTAGCGCACGCGCCGTCCCAGGTAAGCTAAGCTGACGTTAGCGCACGCTCCGTTTCAGCTGACGTTAGCGCACGCTCCGTTCAGGTAAGCTGACGTTAGCGCACGCTCCGTCCAGGTAAGCCTAAAGCTGACGTTAAGCGCACGCGCCGTCCAGGTAAGCTAAGCTAACGTTAGCGCACGCTCCGTTCAGGTAAGCTAAGCTAACGTTAGCGCACGCTCCGTTCAGGTAAGCTAAGCTGACGTTAGCGCACGCTCCGTTCAGGTAAGCTAAGCTGACGTTAGCGCACGCTCGCTTTTCAGTAAGCTCATAAGAAGCTGACGGTAGCGCACGCTCCGTTCAGGTAAGCTAGCTGACCGACGTTAAGCGCACGCTCCGTTCAGGTAAGCTAAGCTGACGTTAGCGCACGCTCCGTTCAGGTAAGCTAAGCTGACGTTAGCGCACGCGCCGTGTTCCAGGTAAGCTAAGCTGACGTTAGCGCACGCTCCGTCCAGGTAAGCTAAGCTGACGTTAGCGCACGCTCCGTCCAGGTAAGCTAAGCTGACGTTAGCGCACGCTCCGCTTCAGGTGAAGCCTAAGCTAAGGACGTTAGCGCACGCTCCGTTCAGGTTAACGTTAAAGCTGACGACGTAGCGCGCAGCGGCTTCTCGTTCAGGTAAGCTCAGGAGCTAAGCGACGTTAGCGCACGCTCCGTTCAAGGTAAAGCTAAGCTGACGTTAGCGCACGCTCCGTCCAGGTAAGCTAAGCTGACGTTAGCGCACGCGCCGTCCAGGTAAGCTAAGCTAACGTTAGCGCACGCTCCGTTCAGGTAAGCTAAGCTAACGTTAGCGCACGCTCCGTTCAGGTAAGCTAAGCCTAACGTTAGCGCACGCTCCGTTCAGGTAAGCTAAGCTAACGTTAGCGCACGCTCTATTCAGGTAAGCTAAGCTAACGTTAGCGCACGCTCCGTTCAGGTAAGCTAAGCTAACGTTAGCGCACGCTCTATTCAGGTAAGCTAAGCTAACGTTAGCGCACGCTCGTTCAGGTGTAAGCTAAGCAACGTTAGCGGGCACGCTCTATTCAGGTAAGCTAAGCTAACGTTAGCGCACGCTCCGTTCAGGTAAGCTAAGCTAACGTTAGCGCACGCTCCGTTCAGGTAAGCTAACTAACGTTCTTTAGCGCCACGCTCCGTTCAGGTAAGCTAAGCTAACGTTAGCGCACGCTCCGTTCAGGTAAGCTAAGCTAACGTTAGCGCACAGAGAGGTAGTTCTGCTGCAGCAGTTTTCCAGATTCAAATGGGTCGTGTGCAGCTGTCTATAATGGACTGGATGGAGATGAACCTGAAGATCTGCAGCAGATCCGTATCTACAGTCCACCTCTGTCTGCACAGTAGACGTTTCAGAATCCACACCCTTCCAACCAAACGCCGCGAGGGGGCGTGCATTAAGAATGAACAGACAAGGCTTCATTCATATTCCACGCTGTCCTGGCGCTGTCCGGTTGATGTTGAGGTAGGATCTACAGTGACGGAGCGGAGGTTCCAGAAGTGCAGGAGTGATCTCATTGGGCTTCATGCTGGTAGTTTTACAGATGCAGAAAATGGGTCATAAAATATGAATAACAGTTTAAAACCAAACTGGTTATTTCCTGTGAGGATCTATCAGATCAGATCTTGCTGGCTCGGTCTGGGGTTGTTGCCGTGGTTCCCGCCCTTGTTGGGGCGGCTGGAGTCCTGCCCTGCAGCCCCACAGCTGTGGAGTGGACTCTGTTGCTGTCCCGGTCTGGGTGGTTGCCGTGGCGATGTTCCTCTGACCGAGCTGCTCCTGGTGTGATAGAACCCTCCATACCGTCTCCTCACAGCAGAACAGTAGGGTTTATGCACTGTGTGTGGGGTCACGGGTGCATGTGTTATGGGGAGGGGTGTGTGTATGAAGGGTGGGTTGGGCTTTTACTTATTGTATGAAAGGCGCTTTTATGAATATTTGATTTGATTTGATTTGATCTCTGTTCTTAGAATGCTTTTGATTTTTAGTTATCCTTCAAGTTTAAAGCTGATGATGGTTAAGACGTGTTTTACTTCCAGATTTGTCGACTAATCAGAAAAAATGAAAATCGGCGATAAAAGTCGACTTAAAAATAATCGCCTGTGCGGTTCTTTGGTGAATCAACTGGAACTCACCTTAGCAGGGGGAGGAGTCTTGGTGGCACTGTCCTGTGGTGCAAACTCCTTGTTGTTGTTCTCCTGGTCGATGTCGCTCAGCGAGCTCAGCGATGGGTTCCTGGAGAAGCAGACGGGCGTGTCCTCGATGGAGAACTTCTGCTTCTCGTCCGCCGCCGTGGGGCCGGCGGCTTTGGGCTGCGGGAAGATGGCTGCGGTCTGCTGCTTCCTCCTCCGGCCGTCCTCCTCCTTGCCGCCGCGCTCCTCCCCGTCCTTGTCGGCGCCGTCTTCTTCATCAAAGTCCAGCGAGCTGAGCGAGTCGTTGCGCGAGAAGCAGCACGGCGTCCCCTCAATGGGCGTGTAGTGGCGCGGGGAGTCGAAGGCGAAGCCCGGCTTGGCCTTGGAGGCCGCGGGGCCGCCGTACGCGGCGCGCTGGGAGACGGGCTTCACGGGGGATGTGGGTTTCTTTTTGAGGGGCGGGGCAGCGGGTGGGGGGGCGGGGGGCCCCTGCTGGAGCTCGCCGCCGGCTGGAGCTCTGGCCGGTTTCCGCGGTTTGGCTTTGGGCATGGCGGCGCTGATGCACTCTGCCAGGATGTCCTCGCCGTTTTCTCCCTCTGGGAACCCCGCCTGTGTCCTTTGGGTGAGGGCGGGGGCCGCGGCGGGGCCCGCCTCCTCGTTGGGGGGAGAGTCGATGGTGAGGTCGCTCAGGGACGTGGCGGTGGAGAAGTTGAGGGGGGTTCCCTCCACGCAGTACACCCGGGGGACCTCCTCTGCCGGAGGGGGCACCACCTCCTTTCCCCGGGGGGGCCGGGCCCGCCTCTGGGGGGCAGGACCTTGTAGACGGGCAGCTGGCTCTGCTTGCGTGGGGGACAGGTTTTTTGGACTTCTGGGAGGACTTGGGCATGGCCAGCGTGATGCACGCCACCAGGATCTCGTTGTCGTCGTCGTCGGACTCGTTGAGGGGGGGTTTGGGGGACGCCTCCGTCCTGGCCCCGCCCGCCCCCCCGCGCTCTTCCTGGCCCGTCATTTTTGCAGCGATGAAGGGCTCGTCCAGACTGAGCGCGCTCAGACTGGAGGCGCAGGAGAAGCCGTGCGGCGTGCTCTCTGTGGCGAAGTGCAGCAGCAGGTCGACGCCGTCCGCCGCCTGCTTGGCTTTGTCCTCCTTCTCGGTCTTCGGGGCCGGCGGCGGGAGGGGCGGGGTTTTGGCGCGGCTCGGCGGCATGGTCTGGCCCGGGCTGTCGGGGAGGTCGCTGGGGCTGACCACGCCGCTCGGCATGCCGCTGCAAGGCTCGCTGGAGCGCACGGAGCTGGCGATGGAGGAGGCGGAGAAACTGTCCAGCGAGCTGACGGACGTGCAGCGGCTGAACATCAGCGGCGTCTCCTGAGCGTACGGCTGCTCGGGGGGGCTTTTGGGAGTCCTGGCGCCCGACGACGAGGTCACGCTGTGGTGGTGGGAGTGGCCGTGGTGGTGATGGTGACCTCTCCGTCCGCGTGAGGCCGGAGGGCCGGCCGTCTGACTCTCCGCCTCCTTCTGCTGCCGCTGCTCGCTCTTTTCCCGGACGGGCAGCGTGGGGTACTCGCTGCCGCCAGCCGCCGCGCCGCCACGCCCCTTCTTCTTGCCATCGTGTCGGTCCTCCTCGTCCTCGGACGACAGAGACGACAGCGAGCTGCCTCTGGAGAAGCAGATGGGCGTGTCCTCCACGCAGTACGTCTGCGGCGACTCCTGCCCGTTCTTGGGGCGAGTGAGAGGGGGGCCCAGGGGGTGGGGCTTGCTGCCGGAGGTGGATGTGGGCGTGTCCAGCAGCGAGCCGGCGGCTACATCCTGCTTGAAGAGCGGTTTCCGTGCGGCGTCTGCGCCGTACTTCAGGCTGTAATCGATAGGCTGCTCTGGCGGGGGGTCGCCGCCGTAGCTGGACGCCGCCGTGACCACATAGTGAGGAGGGGGGATGGAGCCGAGGCAGCCCGAGGGTCCCGTTTCGGCGCCGTCGCTTCTGCGCAGCGGTCCCTCTGGCTCGCCGTCGTGGTCGGCGCGGGGGCTGGGGCTCTGCCTGCCGGAATTCAGCTGCTCGTCCGAGTACTTCAGGCTGTAGTTGATGGGCGTGTCCAGCTCTGCGCCGTCGTCCTCAGCCATGTGGTTGGCGCTGCGGATTTTGTGAGCCAGGTCGGCGGGGTACTTCCTGTAGACGCAGCACTTGCTGACGCCGCTCTCGTCGGACGAGTAGAAGGGCTCCGATGACGGCTTGGTCTTGCCGCGGTTGCCGTAGCCGTCGGCGCTCGTCACGCTGTTCAGGCTGTCGCTGGACGCCCGGACGCTGGGCGGGAACACCGAGCGGCCGTACGTGGCGTCCTCGCTCATCCTCTTGGGTCCCTCGCCATTCTTTGGGCTGGACAGCACTGGGGTGTTGGTGTACGAGCGAGCAGCGGCGCCGGCCGTACCGGGAGTGCCGCAGCCACGCCCCTTCCTGTGTGTGGCCTTGGGGCTCAGGTTGTCGATGTTGTCGAAGGTCTCCGACAGATGCTGCGCGTCCAGCTCTTCGAACAGCGCCTTCTGTTTACGAGCGTGCAGGGAGGGGGCGCCGGCGCCGGGCGACACTACGCTGGCGTCTTTGAACCGCGCCGGCCGGTTGGCCATCAGGTTCCGCAGCGCGGCGGCGCTACCCATGGCGATCATCTTGTGTCGCGAGTGGATGAGGTTCCGGAGCATGCCGACGGCGCCCAGCTCCCACAGAGTCTCCTGGTCCTTGACGTCTCGCGCAGACAGGTTCCAGAGCGTGCCGCAGGCGTTGGACACGATGGTCAGACTGTGAGACTTCAGGTGCTGCAGCAGAGTCGGCAGGCAGCCGTTCTCCCGCAGGACCTGCCTGCAAGACCGGCCAAAGGGAGACGGTTAACCCAGCGGCGGGTCAGCGGGGCGTCCGGTCGGCGGAGCGCTCACCTGTGCGCCTCGTTGGTTGCGATGAGGCTGGACACGTTCCGCAGGATCCCGCCGCCGCTCTCGATGATGGCCAGAGTGTTGGTGTGGCTGCGGTGAGTCAGCGTTCCCACCAGGAAGGCCAGGGCGCCGTCCACCGCGCAGATGTCCGCTTTGTTCTCGGTGCAGTGTGCAGACAGGTTCCAGAGCGCGCTCAGTACGGACTTCAGCGTGGACTCCTGGAACAGACAACCGCGTCATCCCGGCCCTGGAACAGAGCGACCGACCGCGAGCGTCTTACCTTCTGCACGTCCAGAGCGCAGCCCATCAGAGCGCGCACGCTGCCCACCTCCCGCAGCGTCTTCTTACTGTTAACGTCGGCACGCCACGACAGGTTCCTCAGCACGCTCGCTATCACCTGGACACAAAAAGCCTTTTGAGATGACCAACGGCGAGAAAGGCAGGTGAGATGAAGGCGAACGCTGAGCTGCAGCGAGACTGGACCACAACAGGAAGTGGGGGTTGTCCTCAACGTTCCTCTTCTCCTTAGTATGATTTCTCTATTGTTATCTTTATTGCAACACTTGATGAGTGAAGCTGGAGGAAACCAGCAGGTTGCTCAGGTAAGCACATGGTCACAGGTGAGCTTACCTGCTGCAGGTCTTCGCTCTCAGACTTCAGCTGAGCGACCATGGCTCTCATGCAGCCCTTCATGGAGCACAGCGTGGCCTGAAGAGAACACAGAGGGAGGGGAGACACTGAGACCAGATCCACGCCGGAGTTTCAGCCGCTCTTACAGGAAGTCTTACCTTATTGGCCACATCTCCAAAGGTAAGGTTTGTAAGCGCCATGCCGGCGTATCGGCGTAGAGTGACACTGTAGTGATCGCTGCTAAGGCCACACATCTCACAGTCCACCTGTAAAAGCTCGGCCACAGCCTGCAGACCTCCTGCATGGAAAAAAACATCAGAAGGATGAGATCCAGACCCCCAAAGACCATCAACATGTGCTCCAGACCCACAAGAACTATCAAGATGTGGTCCAGACCCACAAGAACCATCAACATGTGCTCCAGACCCACAAGAACCATTAATATGTGGTCCAGACATCCACCAACCCCCAACATGTGCTCCAGACCCACAAAGACCATTAATATGTGGTCCAGATCCAAAGAGAAGGACACTTCCAGGGTTATTCCTACAGAGCCATTTAAGTCGGGTTATACCTGCAAGAGGTTTAACCCGCAGAGGACCCTACCTCGACGGCCCTTGTGCTATCCTGCTCATGTTTACATTAAAAGTGGGGTCATCTGGACCTCACAAGATAGCACACTGAACTTTATTTTTCAATGAATTTTTATCTTCACTGGTGGCAAACATGAAATCCTGTCTACTCATGTCCACTTTTGTCATGGGAGTGATCACTCATCAATATAAGGCTGGGGTCATCTGGACCCCAGAAGAGAGCACCAGGGCTGGAAGTTCATCATCAACCCAGGGTTCTTGGAGATAAAGGTCTCGCCACCTCCACTCACCTAACTCGTTCATGGCGTGGCGGTGCTCTTCATCGAAGGACAGCTTCATAAGGACACAGACTGCTGGACAGATCTGGTGCTCTACAGGAGACGGCACTAGAAGACGTAGCAAACGTGTAGTTACTCAAGGACCGAAGTAGAAAGCACTGTTGAGCTGCTTCTGTGACGCTGACTCACTGGGGTTCTCCTCCTGGTCCACACCACGCTCGTGGTTCTCCTGCCAGCTCCAGCAGGCCTCGCAGTAGTGGCGTACCTGCTCCAGCAGGTGCAGCACTCTGATCTCCCGACGACCTCTCTTGTCATCTGGCTGACTGTGCACGATGTTGTGCAGCGCTGCAGATGCCCTTGCTCGGGCCTCCTTACTTCCGCGGGAGTTACCTGCCACACGAAAAGCAGAAGGTGAGGAGTGCAGTCCTGTTCACGGGACGGCCCGCTGGGTGTTCAAGGCTCACCGAGCAGCAGGGAGTCTTTGTCGTTGCCGTGCAGCAGCTGGATGAGCAGAGGCAAGCAGCCGGACTGACGCATGGCAATGCAGGAATCCTGGGAGCTGGACATGGCGAGCAGCGTCCGCGACATGTCGTCCTTGTCGTGAGTCCCCAGCATGGATAGAAGACTGTACACCATCTCAACCTGGAGAAGCATCAGAGCCCACATCAGCACCTTATCCTCATAGAAAGAACAGACGGGGTTCCGCTTCCGGGTCCACAAGGCATGGCAGGGTAAAAATTAACCTCCTGACCAAAAGAGAAAAAGTACCCCGAAAGACGACGCTGAAGTTGGCTTCCGATTCGCGAGAGCGTTCCACTGTAGTTTTTGCACTCTGACCATCTAAAAACAGGTCCTGTTTAAAAACTACAGCACCTACACAGTTCAAACCAGGATTAAATTATGCTTTAGATAGTAAAGAATAAATTAAACACAGTTTCTGATTTGTGAAAGCTTTAACTGATTTGTGAAAATGTTAAATAGGATGATTTTATCGCAGTTATAGTCAGGGCAAGCATATGCGACCTATACTCACAGTTAGGTCATTCAGGTTCCAGGCAAGAAATTTACTTTGAAAAGGTAATAAAAATTCATGGATTAAAATAAGAATATGGAAGTAAAAATAGAGACAAAAATGGCTATGGGCTATTACAGTTAAGGTTTTGGTTTTTAGATAAGTTTTTCCTTGTTTTGATTACTGATTAATTTTAAAGAATCTGTTTTTATCTTGTGTTTTGTTCTGTTTTAACTTGTACTTCCATTGTTCCTACTATCCTTGATCCGTCGGACCTGTGCCTAGTTAGAAATGTCATAATATGTGTCCCAATGTTGGTAACATTAATTCTGGCCAAATGGTTTTCTGGCATTCCTGCTCTACAGCCCTTTGTGTTTTAAAAAATAAATATTAGTGGTTTAAAACAACTGTTGCATCCTATTTTGTGCATTCTAGTCCTCTGCCTAGAATTTTTCCCACCTAAAAGCAAAGGACTAACTGTTTTGATTTAAAAAAATATAAAAATAAATTTAAATACATCAAGTACATAAAATTTTCATTTTGCATTTTCACAAATCAGTTAAAGCTTTCACAAATCAGAAACTGTGTTTAATTTATTCTTTACTATCTAAAGCATAATTTAATCCATGTTTGAACTGTGTAGGTGCTGTAGTTTTTAAACAGGACCTGTTTTTAGATGGTCAGAGTGCAAAAACTACAGTGGAACGCTCTCGCGAATCGGAAGCCAACTTCAGCGTCGTCCCCGAAAGACAATATAACAGAAGGGAAAGTTGACATCCAAATCTTCTAGAAAGGGGAAGAAATGGCATCAAAACAGAAAATGAAAGAAACTACTCCAGGGAACAAAGAATGCGAAGCAGGGCAACACGTGGAAGCTAACGCTAGCTCGGCTGCGGCTAACCAGCCCAGAGTGAATACGGAAGAAGACCCGGTGAGCTTCATGCTAATACTCAAAGAACTGCGGGAATTCAGGCAAGACAGCATCCAAACACTAGAAAACATCAGAGGGGACATCGCCAAGACGAATGCAAGACTAGATGACGCGGAAGAGAGAATTGTGGGGAACGAAGAGAGACTTCAAAATGCGGAAGAAGTGCTAGCTGAAATGCTAAAAACACAAGAGCTACTCAGAGCGAAGCTAACAGATCAGGAGAGAAAATGTGCGAATTATGGGATTCCCGAAGGAGCAGAAGGAAGTCCGACGGCGATGATCCCTTTCATAGAGAAGCTGTTAGAAGAAAGCCTCGACATCGCTGCAACAACAGACATGAAGATAGAACAGCGCACCGGGCGCTCGCGCACCGGGCGCTCCTTCATTCTAAAGCTCAGGAACCGGACCAGATGGATCTGGGTGTGCTTCGGGTGGTGGTCGCGGCGCGAGCCGCCCGCGCGCGACCATGCACCATCCATCCAGCCACCCAATCCATCTTGGTCCGGTTCCTGAGCTTAATTAGAATGAAGGAAGAAGTGATCCGCTGACATGGCAAAAAAGGGGCTTATGTTTGAAAATAAAAAAGATCCACGCCTGGACCACGAAATCCTGAACAGAAGAAGAGAATACGCCGAGGCTCGGAGAGTCTTAAAGGAAAACAAGATCCAGTTTCAGACCCTCTTCCCGGCTCGACTGAGAGTTTTTTTATGGGGATGGTACAACAACCTATGAGACTGTGGAAGAGGCGACGGAGGACATAAGGAGACGAGGCATGCCAGTGACCGTGATCGCACAACCTACATCCCTTCTGGGGAAGATCAACCGGTGAAGAGCAGGCGGACAGCTGGAGCCAGGAAGACATCAAGCTACAGGGAAAAGCTGCAAGTATTCAGGAAGACATCGAGCTGCAGGGAAAAGCTGCAAGTATCCAGGAAGACATCGAGCTACAGGGAAAAGCTGCAAGTATTCAGGAAGACATCGAGCTACAAGGAAAAGCTGCAAGTATTCAGGAAGACATCGAGCTGCAGGGAAAAGCTGCTCAGAAGAAGAGAACACTGGCTGAAAGTTATCCTGCAGGTCTGAAGGAAATGATGTACTCTGATGACAGGGTGGAATGATAATTAAAGAGGAGGGTGGGAGGAAGGAAGAAGAGGAAGAGGGGAAAAAGAAAAGAAAGAAAAAAAGCCAAACTTCAGTTTTTAAGTTAAAGGTATGGTCAGGGAGTTTAATGGGAAGTGACTGTAAAACATGCCTGTCATTGAGGAGGGCCCTCTGGCCTCTAACAGGGCGAGAGGCTATCCCTCAAACTTGAAACGGGTCAATGGAAAGACCTTTAGGGTGGAGGTGGGAATAGATGGAAAACGTTCTTGTTCACACTGTTCGGGTTGTTTTTTTGTTCTTTTGTTCAGTTATTATGTTGCAAAGGGTATATCTACAGTTTGGTTGGGAGAAAAGTGGAAGATTTAATCAACTACTAAAAGTGGATGCAGACAAGACCAGTTGAAATTATTTCATTTAACGTAAATGGGGTCTTAAATCCCATCAAAAGGAGTAAAATTTTATCTAAACTTAAGAAGGAAAAAGCCCAGGTAGCCTTTCTCCAAGAAACTCACTTGAGCCAGCTTGAACACATTAAACTAAAAAAGAGAGGCTTTCAGCATGTTTTCTCTTCATCTTACAAAAATGGACACAGGAGAGGGGTTGCAATATTAATATCCAATACACTCAATTATGAACACATTTCTGAACTGCAAGATGTGGAGGGTCGCTTTATAAAAATCACAGGAAAAATAGAAGGGTTTGAAACAACATTTATAAATGTCTATACTCCTCCTGGAAGTAACTGGCCTCTCTATAAACAAATTTTTGATTTAATGGTGAACTCTAAAGGGGTTGTGATATGTGGAGGAGATTTTAACATTAGGCTGAACCCGAAACTAGATGCATCAGGACCTACCCCACATGAAACCACACTAACTAAGAAGATAAAATCCTTAATGCTGGAACTGGGTATAATAGATGTTTGGAGGGACTTGTACCCTAGAAGCAGAGACTACACTTATTATTCCAACCCACACAAAGTCTACTCCAGAATTGACTATTTTTTTATGTTCAGTAATGATAGATTCAGAATAAGAGACTGTACAATTAAGACAATCGATCTGTCCGATCATACACCAATTACGTTGTCAATAAATCTAGAGAAAAAATGTAGGAAAACACTATGGAAATTAAACTCAAACATACTGAATGATCCCAAGATTAGAGACCAACTGAAAAAAGAAATTCAAGATTTTTTAGAACTCAACGACTCTGGCGAGGTGACTCAAACAATCATATGGGATACGTTGAAAGCAGTAATAAGAGGTAAAATTATTTCAATCACCTCTCACTTAAAAAAGCTAAGGAGCGGAAATTAGTAGACCTGCAGGGAAGGTTAAAACAGTTAATAATAACGGATAGCAAAAATATGAATCCAAAGGTAAAGGAAGACATTAAAAGGATACAAAGGGAAATTGATGACATTTATACTCAAGACACACAAAAGAAAATAACTTTCTTAAAACAAAATTATGAAATTGGCAGCAAATATACCAAACTATTAGCATACAAATTAAGAAAACAAAGAGAAGAAAATACCATCCACAAAATAAAAAACCCCCAAACTAAAAAAGTGGAAATTAAACTGGAAAAAATTCAAGAGAGTTTTGAAATGTACTACCAGGCCCTATACTCACAACCTCAAGCTCCAAATGAGACAAAGATTGAAGCCTTTTTAAAAGCATTAGATATGCCAAAGCTAACAGAATCGCAAAGAGAGAAGTTAACACAACCAATAACAAATAAGGAACTACAACTAGCTATTTCTAAATTAAGGGCAGGAAAATCACCTGGTTCAGATGGATACAATGCTGAATGGTATAAGATCTTAAGACAGGAGTTATCCCCTCTTCTGCTGAATACTTTTAATTGGGTCATACAAAAAGGTGAAATTCCCCCTTCATGGAGCGATGCGATCATCTCAGTCATTCCCAAAGTGGGCAAGGATAAACAAGACTGCAGTAATTACAGACCTATAAGTGTTCTTAACATAGATTATAAATTATTCACATCAATTTTAGCTCGAAGATTAGAAAATGTTTTGCCCAATCTGATAAACTTAGACCAAACTGGTTTTATAAAGCAAAGACAAACTTTTGATAATATAAGAAGATCACTGCATGTACTGGAGCAAACAATCAGGAAAAAAAAATGGCCATGTTAGTGGGACTGGACGCCGAGAAGGCCTTTGATTCAGTCAGATGGTTATTTCTCTACAAAGTTTGGGAAAAATTTGGATTTAACAACAATTTTATAACAATAATTAAGACTCTGTATAATAAACCAAAGGCCAGCATAAAGATTAATGGGGTATTTCAGATTATTTCATCCTGGAAAGAGGAACAAGACAGGGCTGCCCAATCTCCCCCCTCTTGTTTGCTTTATATATTGAACCTCTTGGTCAATCTATTCGACAAAGTAAATTAGTGAAAGGTATGTAGAGATGGGGGAGCAAAAAGTGGCTATGTTTGCAGATGACATTTTGATTTTCCTAGAAGACCCTGAAAACTCATTCATTGAATTGATGACATTATTAACTGAATTTGGAAAGCTATCAGGCTACAAACTCAACATAGGGAAAACACAGGTGATGACATTGAACCATAGAGCCTCCGGATACCCTACAGTGTAAATATAAACTCAACTGGAATGCGGACTCACTAAAATACTTAGGGATTAACCTTACAAAGGACACATCTGAATTATATCAAGAAAACTATAAACCTTTATCTTTAAGTATAAAATCTGATTTGCACCGATGGAATCTTATTCCCTTCCTTAACTTAAATTCAAGAATAAACACAGTTAAAATGAATATCCTCCCTCGGCTTCTATATTTGTTTAGGACTTTACCAATAGAGGTGAGTGAATGGGATAAATGGATATCTCGTTTTATATGGCAGGGAAAGAAACCTAGAATTCGTTTCTCAGTTTTACAGTTAAAAAAAGAAAATGGGGGAGCAACACTCCCATGTTTAAAATATTACTATTATGCTTCACAACTAATCCCAATGCTGCATTGGTGTAACCCAGACTATAAAGCAAATTGGAAAGCAATAGAACTTAGAATAGCCTCCAAATTCCTTTACAGGCTGCAATTGCAGATAAAAAACTAGCTGATCAACTAGATCATCTAAATCCCTGGTAAATCATACAATCAAAATATGGCAGAAAGTGATAAAGATGTGTGAAATCGGAGAAATGTTGAAGGTCTTTAGGTGGAGCGCATATGATACAGACTTCCAACCAAATGAGCATGATAAAAGATTTAAATCCTGGATAAATAAAGGGCTAACAACATACCTCTCATTCACACATAAAGGTACATTACTGAGTTTCCAATCCCTGAGTGCTAAATGTAATCTGCAGCAGACAGATTTTTTCAGGTTCCTACAAATGCCAGATTATTTTAATAAACAATGCAAAATTACCAATTTATCGTTAAATGAAACTACTTTCTTCAAGATCTTGGAGCGTGCTTACAATTCAAATATTAAAAAATCTATTTCAATCTTATACAATGCTCTCCTAGATGGGAAAAAAGTCAACACTCTTTACATAAAAGAAAAATGGGAGCGGGAAGCTGACATGAACATTTCTGAAGAGGTCTGGAAAGAAAATGGTCCTCAACAACTTCATTAGATTGGAGGGAACACTGCTGGAAAAATATTGTAAGGTTTTTCAAAACTCCTCTCCAGGGTAAACATGAAGACGTAAACCGGGAGTGTTGGAGGCGATGTGGTTCCATGGCCCCAGGCCACTATCGTGTTTTGGGACTGTCCTGAGCTGAACACATACTGGACAGACGTTCATAACTTGTTAAAATCTGTGTTCGAGGTCCAGATTCCATTTGATTTTGTTTCTCTTTACCTGGGCCATGTTCCAGCTCTAGATCAAAGGACAGATAAAAAGCTGTTGCAGATTCTTTTAGCTGCAAGTAAAAAGACAATAACAAGGAAGTGGAAGAACCCAGCTCCACCAACAGCAGATAACTGGTTAGACACAATACACCAAATCTTTAAAATGGAAAAACTGACATACACACTTAAAATCCAAAAGGGAAAATTTTACAAAATTTGGTCCAAATTCATTAAATAAATATCACCATATAGAGAGGGTTTTGAATGACCATATGGTATCTGTGATATCTACTTAAGGATTGAAGTGTTTTCACACTTTACCCAAACCATAAGCGAAATATTTGTTTGGAAATTAATTAATTGATTTAAGTATATATACCCTTGTTTAGGTTTATTTTGATCACTTTTTTATTTTTTCCCTCATTTCTGATGTTCTAGCCTCAACTTGGCCTGTTTTTTTTTATTTATTTAATTTTGTTGGAACTTATGGACAACAAAAAAAATGCTTGAAAAGGATCACCAGAGAAATCTGTATAATGAATACTGTAAAATTGCTGTACATTGTATCTTTTTCAAATAAAAATATAATTACAAAAAAAAAAAGAAAGCAGAGACGGCTGAAGGGGAAGAACCTTGGTTCCCAGATGGCTGGTGATTCGTCGGGGGACAGAGTAACTCGTCTCACTCGCTGCGCCCTGGTCCAGTCGACCGCCACAACTCTGCAAGGTACCAGGTGACGGTAAGGAGAGAAGACGAGCTGACAAAAGACAATGCAAAGAAGCAAACTCACCTGAGTCCCAGCAGGTAAACTCCCGTCACCTTGACCTCCCTCCACCTGAAAAAGACCAGAAAGGATGGCCATAAAAACGGCTGTGATTGTTCAAACAGGTCGACACAGGTGTGAGGGTCGATACAGGTGTGAGGGTCGATACAGGTGTGAGGGTCGATACAGGTGTGAGGGTCGACACAGGTGTGAGGGTCGATACAGGTGTGAGGGTCGGTACAGGTGTGAGGGTCAGCACAGGTGTGAGCGGTCGACACAGGTGTGAGGGTCGACACAGGTGTGAGGGTCGACACAGGTGTGAGGGTCGACGCAGGTGTGAGGGTCGATACGGGTGTGAGGGTCGACGCAGGTGTGAGGGTCGACGCAGGTGTGAGGGTCGATACAGGTGTGAGCGGTCGACGCAGGTGTGAGGGTCGACGCAGGTGTGAGGGTCGACGCAGGTGTGAGGGTCGACGCAGGTGTGAGGGTCGACGCAGGTGTGAGGGTCAGCACAGGTGTGAGGGTCGACACAGGTGTGAGGGTCGACACAGGTGTGAGGGTCGATACGGGTGTGAGGGTCGACGCAGGTGTGAGGGTCGATACGGGTGTGAGGGTCGACACAGGTGTGAGGGTCGACGCAGGTGTGAGGGTCGATACGGGTGTGAGGGTCGACACAGGTGTGAGGGTCGACGCAGGTGTGAGGGTCGACGCAGGTGTGAGGGTCGATACGGGTGTGAGGGTCGACGCAGGTGTGAGGGTCAGCACAGGTGTGAGGGTCGACACAGGTGTGAGGGTCGATACAGGTGTGAGGGTCGATACAGGTGTGAGGGTCGATACAGGTGTGAGCGGTCGACACAGGTGTGAGGGTCAGCACAGGTGTGAGCGGTCGACACAGGTGTGAGCGGTCGACACAGGTGTGAGGGTCGACACAGGTGTGAGGGTCGATACAGGTGTGAGCGGTCGACGCAGGTGTGAGGGTCGACGCAGGTGTGAGGGTCGACGCAGGTGTGAGGGTCGACGCAGGTGTGAGGGTCGACGCGGGTGTGAGGGTCGACGCGGGTGTGAGGGTCGACGCGGGTGTGAGGGTCGACGCGGGTGTGAGGTCGACGCGGGTGAGGGTCGACGCAGGTGTGAGGGTCGACGCAGGTGTGAGGGTCGACGCAGGTGTGAGGGTCGATGCAGGTGTGAGGGTCGATACGGGTGTGAGGGTCGACGCGGGTGTGAGGGTCGACGCGGGTGTGAGGGTCGACGCGGGTGTGAGGGTCGACGCGGGTGTGAGGGTCGACGCGGGTGTGAGGGTCGACGCGGGTGTGAGGGTCGACACAGGTGTGAGGGTCGACACAGGTGTGAGGGTCGACACAGGTGTGAGGGTCAGCACAGGTGTGAGGGTCGACACAGGTGTGAGGGTCGACACAGGTGTGAGGGTCGACACAGGTGTGAGGGTCAGCACAGGTGTGAGGGTCGACGCAGGTGTGAGGGTCGACACAGGTGTGAGGGTCAGCACAGGTGTGAGGGTCGACGCAGGTGTGAGGGTCAGCACAGGTGTGAGGGTCAGCACAGGTGTGAGGGTCGGCACGGGTGTGAGGGTCGACGCGGGTGTGAGGGTCGACGCGGGTGTGAGGGTCGACGCGGGTGTGAGGGTCGACACAGGTGTGAGGGTCGACACAGGTGTGAGGGTCGGCACAGGTGTTAGTGTAAACAAAAAGGTGCCAGCAGATGTAGACTTTTACACAGGTGCAGGTATTGACCTAGATACTGATCAGTACAGAGATCAACATGGATGCAGGTGTTAACACAGGTGTCTTCACAGACGAGCTTACCTGTAGGTGTGCTCCCAGCCTTAAGATGTCCTTTTCTATCTGCTGAATGCGTGAAACACGAGACTAGAAACATACAGGTGAGTGAGCACCTCCAATTGCACAAACACTTCCGGTCTGAACTCTGCAGACATTAAAGCCACGCCTCTAGTGGGGGAGTGCCTGTCCTAGAGCCGACCCCCATAAAGCATGCGTCGAGTCAGACCCCACATGTCCCCTATGCAGACTGACCGAACAAACGTGACCCCGTTCAGGTGTGCTCCTACCTGAGCTCTCCTCTCCATCTCCTGACAGGAGCCCAGCTGTTCCTCCATGGCCGATCGGATCTGCCGGGCCTCAAACTCCAGCTGTCGGCGGCTCATGTCTGTCTGCAGAGTGAACTGACACAAACACCTTTGTCCTTAACACTACAATACCCAGCATGCACTCTGCTTTGGAAGTGGACTCAGTGGAAGAACTGTGGAGTCTGTGAATGTTCTGGGTGAGTCCACTTACGTTTTCTGTTAACGGCAGACGCCCAGTCTCAGAGCTGTCAGAGGAGCCTGCCTAGGACCACAGACAGATGCTCGGTGCCTTCAGGCCAGCAGAGCAGGAATGATGAATGTCAGAAGAACCTCGGGACTCTGGAAAAAGACGGTTCTAACCAAAACGTTGGCAGTACCAACCAGCTTTTGGACAGGTGTGCTGACTAAACTTTGTATTGATCCCGGCCTGTCATTTCTAGACTCCATGAAGGAACATGGAGCTGTTCTTGATCCATTCAGGCTGAACTCTCTGGACTCATTACAACCTCATGAAAATCTTCCACTAGTATTTCTGACAGAATGTTCAAGTAAACGTTTAGACGGATGATGTTGGTTCTTTCCTTCATCACGAGGCAGAGGAACAGTCATTCTGTTTGTGCTTTCTCAGAATAGTGTGGAACTTGTTTTCATTTTTAAGCATCTTTCTCCGTCTTTAGTTTGATGTTTTTTTCTCAGACGTTCTGCTGAGATTTCTGTCTGGAGATGCTGAAAGAACGGCGGCGTGATACTGACCAGCGATTGAGGTTTACTGGACACGAGTACGACCCTGAACTACGTTTGCTAAAGAATGTCATCTTGACAGCATTTGACATGGATACAAGTGAGGCTAAATGTAGCATATACTGAGTTGTTGTTTCCTTACAGCTGAGCAGCAGTTCTGGTGTCGTGGTACATCTGCATGTTATCTGTTTATCTAGAAGGGTTCATGCTAGTTACCACAGGAGCACTGAGTCCTGCTGAGTTTACCTCTCCTTCTCCAGCTCCTCCAGGCAGCGGTCGTGGTTGTCTCTGCCCGCTCTTCTGGGAAAGGCAGACGCCGAGGAAGGACCAGGAGCTCCAGCACTTCCTGTCGTGGCTCCGGAGGAGGCCGGCACGGGGAGAGGAGGCCGGGTCCGGGACTTGAAGGCAGCGGGGTCCAGGCTGATCCCTGTGGAACAGCAGAGTTTTAGAGGCGTCCCAGGAAACCTCTCTGCCTTGTAGGCCACACTCACCTTTCATCCTTTCCATCAGCTCCATCTGGGAGCCGCTCGCCTCCCCAGACTCGTCCTCCATGGAGCCCTGCAGCTGCTTCAGGACTTCCTGTTAGATTCCAGAGAGCAGCGTTACAATCCAGGACCTGACGGGACACTCCAAATCTACCGGGAACGTGTCGACCGAAGCTCACCACGATCAGCCTGCAGCGCTCAAACATAACGCACACCAAACTCCACTACAGCGCTCCACAGAGGAACACAGGAAACAGGAAACAGGATACCGACAGCCAGCGCTTCGGAGAGATGGAGCTACGACCAAAAACCGTAACACAAAAGACCCGCAGTGCCACACAAACCACGGAAGAGCAACACAACAGAGAAAGAAGAGGAAGCGATGAAGACCAGAGCGCCTGACGACTTCCTCTGCAGCTGCCCAAAGATCCTTGCACAGACAGATGCGTCACCGCCAGCAGAAACAAGGAGCTCATTCTGCAGGAGAGCACGTGATTGGTGGAGAACCACAGCTCTGCTCCGACACTGACGCTCTACTGGAGACACTGCGGCTCTTCTTCCTCACTGTTCAGTCACCTTCTGGGCGGGACGACCGACCCGATCCAGGGAGGAGCCGACTCCGTCCAGAACCAGAGAGTTCCTTTCAGGTTCCTCGCCGTCTGAGTGACCTGAAGCCACAGCATGTCATTGCTGAGCCGGTTCTGTCGAACATGTCTGAGCGACGTTCCAGTGCTCGAGTTTCATCTGCTCTCGACGATCCTGATCTCTCCAGATAGGAGACATTCCTGATCCTTTCTGTTCTACAGTGACGCTCCGGGTTTTGGACCTAGTCCGTCTTCTGCGTGTGGTCTGCTACGATTACTCACTAGTGGGAAAAATGAATGGGAGATCAGTCGACTATGAAACGATTTGTGGCTGTCCTGATGTGGTCCTGCAGTTACAGGTGGTTCTGGTCCAAAAGCAGAAGCTCGGTGAGCGTTTGCTTAACGTCTCTAAGGCCCAATCCCGATTCCCCTCTCCCTTCATCTCCATTTGAAGTGGCAGTTCGAGTGCCTGTCGTGTCTGGCGCACCAGAAGTTCTGGCCTCCACGTCTGGACGCGTGTTGCTACACAAGTTTTCAAGTCGGGTCGTGAGCTCTACGTACGGACCGGGCACGCGCCGAGTTCAACCCAGTTCAACATTCACGCAGCAGCGCAGAGCTGTGACCAATCAGGAGCTGCTTGTGTGGCGTCAGCCTCAAAGAAGAGCCAAACATGATCATGAAAGAGAAATGAACCATCGGGTTAATATGACACCAAGATGGACATGAAGGAAGAGAGTTGTGAACACGAGAGTCTTTAGAAAGACTTTCAACCGCTTTGACTTTCTGCTCTGAGGTTCTCCCTGTTGCAGGTGGAGCGCTAATGTCCAGTAAAAATACAATAGAAGAAGAATCTCCTCCCCGCCGCTACGTGCATGATGTGGAGACCACCTGCTGAGTGCGCGTTCATAAATCCACGCAGACCGCGTTCTTGAACGCACCGCACGCGGCCGCCGCGGCGCCGCATGAGCGACCGCGGCGTGAAAGTCTGCAAGCAGCTCCATTTGAACGGCGAGGCGTCAAACGGGCGGCGCAGGCAAAATGTAAATACCTGAAGATTGACAGGTCGCTGCATCGCATCAGCCAATCAGGAACTCAGCTTTGAGCCTGTGACGTTTTCAGCGAATCGTTTTTGTCCTGAACTTTCTTCTTCTACTTCACCGGTTTGAGCCGGTTCTCAGAGCTCATCCAGCCACTTCAGGGACACGCTCTGGACAGATCGGCGGCTTTCACATTCGCGGCAGAGCTCACTCGCCCGATCGGCAGAGAGAGAGAGAGGCTGCCGGCTCGGGTCTCATCCCAACATTATAAAAAAGAAAAATGTCTCCTCATTTTTTTTTCCTCCTCGGATTAGTACAAGACACGAGGGAGCCTTCAAGCTCAGCCACAGAGACACAGAAACATAGTGGAGGCAGCTGTCATACAGATACAGCCTCTGTACTGGGAAAATCTCATAATGAAATCATATAAACCCAAACATGGAGACAAGGTTACTGATGTTTATAGAACTCTCCACAATAAATAAACCCTTTCATTCATTATAAGTGAGATAAACAGAGACAGAGCTGGTAGCTCCTCCCACATGTGACCGTGGCAGCAGGGCACGCTGAACCCGTTACTGTACCTCAGGTAGAACAATAACTTAGAGAAGTGCTGCATTCATGAGCTGCTTGAATGGTTGGAAAAATGAAAGACTTCCATGAATGCACATAACATAACAAAGATCAGGCTCATCTATGGGGAGCCTCCAGCGTTAAAGGGAACAACAGGCGAGCCAGATTCAGTAGTTCCACTCAGGTGTGTCTTATGATGAGCATCACAGGTGTGTTCAGACCTGCATCATGGTGTAAAGATGGACCACAGACAGACAAGGTCAGTTTCATGGTCAATCAACAAGGAGACGACAGCTGCACTCGTTCTTCAGACGGTTACGGTCAGGCAGACCGCCACAGACTGAAGATGAACTGAAGAGACAGATGATCCAGAAGGAAACCAGAACCAGCAACGTAAACCTGAACGACACAGAATGGAAGGAAGCTGAGGAGGTTTGGTCATGGTCTGGGCTTCTCTGCTACTCCCTGAACCTGCGCAGGTTCAATGAACTCTGACTCCTGGCAGCACGTTTGGCTCCAGAGGGATCCGTGTCAGAGAGCTCGGTCCGAGTCTACACAGGCCTTTGAATCGCATCACGGTCCAAAAAAACAGCGGAACCAAGGATTGGTCAGCGTCTGTCAGAGGATAAAATAAACTTCTGCTTGAAAAAATGAGCAGTCAACAGAAGAACAGATATCGTTTACCTGAGTTCTCTTCCAGAAGCGGATAGTCCTGGTACTGGCTCGGTGGAGGTCCAGGTACAGTACTGCTAATGCTTTGTGTGTTCACAGAAACCCAAATGTAACATTTACACTTTATGAATTTCAATCTCACCTTTCTAAATAAAAGTTTGAGCCTCCAGGTGAGCGATGCTCTAAATCACTTCACATGGAAACAGTAAACAACCATTCTCTGTGAACACGGCTCGTGCAGTGGACAGTAAAACACTCATTTTTCCTCCATTAGTTGGAGTGTCTGAATGCAACACTGACGCTTAAAAACACCTTAAGGATGCTCCCAGTGTGGCAGCGACCAGAACTTCCAACCGTCCTTCATCACGCCTCACGACACGTGTTTAAGTCGGGTCGAGCGCTCTACGTACAATTCATGCATTCATTGATCGCAGAGCTCATAAGAGTTGATCATTTTGATGCTGAATCACAGAACAGTGACCAATCAGAGAATGATGTGAATGAAGTCCAAACACAACAGTACCAACAGAGGTAAACATGATCATGAAGCAGACATTGGTGGTTCTGTTTGGTTAGATTAAGACAGACATCTATGTGGGGGTCCAGATGACCCCACCCTTCCATTGATGAGTCATCCTTTCCATGACAAAGGTGGACAGGATTTTTTTTTTAACTTGTCCTGTCCAACAGCTGAGCAAACAGATCCGGAATGTCCCAACTGTTGTAAACTTTATTTATATTGATTATATTATATCGTTTTTCTCTTTTTTGTTGGACCGGACGGAAACAGGGGGGGGGGTTTAGAGAACAAAGAAGGTGATAACAGAGGGTAGTAACATCCTAAAACAACCAGGTCTAAATAGCAATCTGGAATGGGCGGGGCCAGACAGGATTTTAGAAACAAAATCCTTGGAAAAAAAAAGTTTGTTGTCTTATGGGGTCCAGATGACCCTTCTTTAAATGTAAACATGCCCAGGAAGGCACAAGGGTTACACTGCCACTATAGTAGGCGGAGCCTTTCTCTGCTTAAGGAGGCGGAGCCTCTCTCTGCTGTAGGAGGCGGAGCCTCTCTCTGCTTAAGGAGGCGGAGCCTCTCTCTGCTTAAGGAGGCGGAGCCTCTCTCTGCTTAAAGAGGCGGAGCCTCTCCGCTTTAAGAGGCGGAGCTTCTCCCTGCTTAAGGAGGCGGAGCCTCTCTCTGCTTAAGGAGGCGGAGCCTCTCTGCTTTAAGGAGCGGAGCCTCTCTCTGCTTAAGGAGGCGGAGCCTCTCTCTGCTTAAGGAGGTGGAGCCTCTCTGCTGTAGGAGGCGGAGTTTCTCCCTGTTGTAGGAGGCGGAGCCTCTCTGCTTTATGAGGCGGAGCTTGTCCCTGTTGTAGGAGGCGGAGCCTCTCTGCTGTAGGAGGCGGAGCCTCTCTCTGCTTAAGGAGGCGGAGCCTCTCTCTGCTTAAGGAGGCGGAGCCTCTCTCTGCTTAAGGAGGCGGAGCCTCTCTCTGCGTAAGGAGGCGGAGCCTCTCTCTGCTGTAGGAGGCGGAGCCTCTCTCTGCTGTAGGAGGCGGAGCCTCTCTGCTGTAGGAGGCGGAGCCTCTCTGCTGTAGGAGGCGGAGCCTCTCTGCTGTAGGAGGCGGAGCCTCTCTGCTGTAGGAGGCGGAGCTTCTCCCTGCTTAAGGAGGCGGAGCTTCTCCCTGCTTAAGGAGGTGGAGCCTCTCTGCTGTAGGAGGCGGAGTTTCTCCCTGTTGTAGGAGGCGGAGCCTCTCTGCTTTATGAGGCGGAGCTTGTCCCTGTTGTAGGAGGCGGAGCCTCTCTGCTGTAGGAGGCGGAGCCTCTCTCTGCTTAAGGAGGCGGAGCCTCTCTCTGCGTAAGGAGGCGGAGCCTCTCTCTGCGTAAGGAGGCGGAGCCTCTCTGCTGTAGGAGGCGGAGCCTCTCTGCTGTAGGAGGCGGAGCCTCTCTGCTGTAGGAGGCGGAGCCTCTCTGCTGTAGGAGGCGGAGCCTCTCCCTGCTGTAGGAGACGGAGCTTCTCCCTGCTTAAGGAGGCGGAGCTTCTCTCTGCTTAAGGAGGCGGAGCCTCTCTCTGCTTAAGGAGGCGGAGCCTCTCTCTGCTTAAGGAGGCGGAGCCTCTCTCTGCTGTAGGAGGCGGAGTTTCTCCCTGTTGTAGGAGGCGGAGTTTCTCCCTGTTGTAGGAGGCGGAGCCTCTCTGCTTTATGAGGCGGAGCTTCTCCCTGTTGTAGGAGGCGGAGCCTCTCTGCTGTAGGAGGCGGAGCCTCTCTCTGCTGTAGGAGGCAGGTGAGTGCTACTAAACAGTACAAACACAAAAGCAGAAGACCGTTGTCTCTGGTCCTGTGTGAACCACCGGCGGACACTCGTTCATAGACTACAGCGTGTTCCTGAACGCAGCACGATTGAATGAATGAAACATACATTCATATCCGTCTTCTTCTTCTATGGTTGAGGAGGGGCTGCCTCCAGACCTCCAACTGCCGCTGGTGGTTATTTCGATCATTTAGAACAGGGTTCGGGTCTTCTAAGAGAGACTCTGGCATGTTTTCATTGGCTGGACACACCTGAACCAATTAAATTGTCACGAGTCCGTACTCATGAAGAGTCAAACGATGAGTCGACAACACCAGATTAGTGTTGAAGGTTTGTTCTAGACAACAACTCAATGACAGAAAAAGAAAAGCTCAGATTGTCTGGAGAAGTCTCCAATGCAGACATGTTCTTGTAGCATGTTCCTCACAGCAGAGGACATGAATGAAGACAGTTTCCTTCTTCACTCAGGAGCAGACGAGGTGCAGCCTGAAAAGCTCTGCTCCTCTCCATGCTGATCATCCATTCAGATCCATGAACGTCTTTGTTTTCCTGGTCTGAACTGGACTCTGGATCAGAACCGGACGGCTAGATGGAAACCATGTTGGTTTTTGTTGGTCTGTTAAGGTTACCTTAAGGGTGTGAGGAGCTGTAAGCTAGAGGGAGAGTGCAAACATACGGATGATGGGATGGCGTCCTCTGGGCCAACAGCTCCGCCCACAACTCAGAGGGAATTCCTACTGAACTCCTGCGGCGCTGCAGAAACTATGTCTAAAAACAGATGGTCCTCCTCATCGTCGTCATGAGAAGACAGCTGGGAAGGCTGCAGAAACACCCACCTTACTGATCCTGGTCCTCCTCTTCAGGTGATAAGGGTTACTCTGGGCCGGACATTGGCTCGACAAGCTCGAAAGAGAAAGCCAACCAGGAGAGACGAGCCTGGGCTTCCTGAGGGGAGGGGCGGAGCGCATTTAAGGACTTTGTTTCATCAAACTCTACTAGATGGTGACAAACAGAACCTTCTGGAAGGGTTCACGCCCACGTCTGGCATGAAGGGCCTTCCTCCACGCCGCTGTACGGGGCGGAGCTCCGATCTCACCTTCATGTTTAAGGCCTCCGTCTCCAGCTTGGTCAGGTGGTTGGAGTTGTCCTGCAGCTCCTGTCTCAGAGTGGAGTTCTCCATCTTCAGCACCTCCACCTGTCTCAGCAGCTGGTCGTATGACACTGCCGCCATGCTGAGTGCTGGACACCTGACCTGGAACAGACCCAGCACGGGACACTGTAGTACCGATTCAGTACACTGTAGTACCGATTCAGTACACTGTAGTACTGATTTAACACACTGTAGTACCGATTTAACACACTGTAGTAGCGATTTAGTACACTTTAGTACCGATTCAGTACATTTTAGTACCGATTTAACACACTGTAGTACCAATTCAGTACACTGTAGTACTGATTTAACACACTCTAATACCGATTCAGTACATTATAGTACCGATTTAACACACTGTAGTACCGATTTAACACACTGCAGTACCGATTTAAGACACTGCAGTACCGATTTAAGACACTGCAGTACCGATTCAGTACACTGCAGTACCGATTCAGTACACTGTAGTACCGATTCAGTACACTGTAGTACCGATTTAACACACTGTAGTACCGATTTAACACACTGCAGTACCGATTTAAGACACTGCAGTACCGATTTAAGACACTGCAGTACCGATTCAGTACACTGCAGTACCGATTCAGTACACTGTAGTACCGATTTAGTACACTGTAGTACCGATTTAGTACACTGTAGAACCGATTTAACACACTGTAGTACCGATTCAGTACATTTTAGTACCGATTTAACACACTGCAGTACCGATTTAAGACACTGCAGTACCGATTCAGTACACTGCAGTACCGATTCAGTACACTGTAGTACCGATTTAGTACACTGTAGAACCGATTTAACACACTGTAGTACGATTCAGTACATTTTAGTACCGATTTAACACACTGCAGTACCGATTTAAGACACTGCAGTACCGATTTTAAGACACTGCAGTACCGATTCAGTACACTGCAGTACCGATTCAGTACACTGTAGTACCGATTTAGTACACTGTAGTACCGATTTAGTACACTGTAGAACCGATTTAACACACTGTAGTACCGATTCAGTACATTTAGTACCGATTTAACACACTGCAGTACCGATTTAAGACACTGCAGTACCGATTCAGTACACTGTAGTACCGATTTAGTACACTGTAGTACCGATTTAGTACACTGTAGAACCGATTTAACACACTGTAGTACCGATTCAGTACACTGTAGTACTGATTTAACACACTGTAATACTGATTCAGTACATTGTAGTACCGATTTAACACACTGTAGTAGTGATTTAGTACACTGTAGTACCGATTCAGTACACTGTAGTACCGATTCAGTACATTATAGTACCGATTTAAGACACTGCAGTACCGATTTAGTACACTGTAGTACCGATTTAGTACTCGGTAGTACCGATTTAACACACTGCAGTACCGATTTAGTACACTGTAGTACCGATTTAGTACTCGGTAGTACCGATTTAGTAGGGATGTGAATCTTACAACATGTCACGATTCGATTCGATTCCGATTCTTGGGGTGCCGATTCGATTCTGAAACGATTCTCGATTCTCGATTCAGACATTTAAAACACAAAGGAAAAATTTTTATAAAAAAAGGGAATGTATTTATGATACTGTGCAAACTTATATTATTCAGACCCTCAAGGATTTCACAGAAGATTTTTATGATTGTTCTGGCCCGAAATGGCCGATGTTGCAGCAGCTTCTGTAAAAAGTTGCAATGTGTTTGAATATATTCATATTTTAAAAAGTGCCTAAAAATTTTAATTATGAAATACAAATCATATTCTCATGTTCCAATTCTTTTTATGATGACATATGCACAAAGTAAATACAACACAGCATCATCCCCTTGAGCTGTCATTTAACTTGAATAGAACTGTCAAACATAAAATGAACTTTGGTCTTTCCTGCTAACATAACCCAAATATATGTTGATTTAAACATATTTTTAGAATAAAATATTTCTAGATTTCCAGTGAAAAATCCTGAACTTAAAAATTGATAAACAGATGAATCCTCAGATGTTCTCAGAATCTTCCTCTTTATCTATTTCTAAAGCATCACACTGCTGAGTTGCTGGTAGAGGAAGACAAAGGTTTGAGGAGTTGATCTGGTTTTAATGATCTGCTCTGTTTTTAAGAAGCTTCTCTCAGCTTCTCTGTACCTGCGCCCCGTGCCGCGTGCGCGCCCGGGGACAGCGCACCTTCACCCCCGCGTGCACGCAGCGCATGCTCACCTGCGGGGTGACCGTTCACGCGCGTTATAAAGAGAAAAAGTGTGAGAACTATAGAACGATAATTAAAGAGAGCACGGCCGAGTCGGAAGGGAAACGGTCACGTGATCATCCATGACTGTTGTCACGGTAGATTGATCTCAATAAAGTTGCGGTGAAAATAAAAAGCTGCAAGGTGCGCAACAAATCTCGGGGTTTGATTGGATTTGCATTAAAAGTTGTTATCGAAACATCAGGAAATCCTGGAGGGACGAATGATTTCAACAGTATGAAGGCAGAGAAAGACTTTTCAAACTTTAAGCTCCGGTGATGGACGAGATATGAGCGAGCATTTGAAGTGTTCCCGAAGTGTCTGATTTAGCAGATTTTACACACTGCACGTCATGTCAAGCTCCTTACCGCAGGATTTGTGGAATCCGAAGTGAGCCCATACATTTGCCAATTTATAACGGGACAGGAGGAATCTCTTTTTCTCTCATGCTGCGTAGCGCGCGCTCAGTAAGCTCCGCTCGCCTCCAGGGAAAACAAACTACGGTAGCCGTTTCGGGACAAACATTACGGCTTGCAAGTAAGCTAGCAGGTTCGAGCCATTAAATAAAACATATAAATGCAGGAATATGGCGGGAGGGGGCGAATCGATTCTTGGATATTTAGAATCGATTCTGAATCGTTAAAAATGAGAATCTAGATTCGAATGTGAATCGATTTTTTCCGACACCCCTACGATTTAGTACTCGGTAGTACCGATTTAGTACTCGGTAGTACCGATTTAACACACTGTAGTACTGACTTAATACACTGTAGTACCGACTAAGCACACTGTAGTACTGACTTAGTACACTGTAGTACTGACTAAGCACACTGTAGTACTGACTTAGTACACTGTAGTACTGACTTAGTACACTGTAGTACTGACTACGTACACTGTAGTACTGACTTAGTACACTGTAGTACTGACTTAGTACACTGAAGTACTGATTTAGCACACTGAAGTACTGATTTAGCAGGAAAAGCGTGTAGACTCCGCCCCCCCAGTAAAAACCGCAAGAGGGCAGAGAGTTTTATTGCCATACCATCTCTAATACTGTGTAGTATTCCTGTGATACTGCTCTCCTGTGGTATTGCTTTACCACTGATTGAGCAGTGGAGGACCTAAGAACCATTAGTAGCAGTTTTGTGTTTTTGCCTAGTACTGCTGAGGTGTTGTAGTACGCTAGTACTGCTGTAGTACTTCTGGACAGCACATCATTGATTGGTTCCAGCAGTTCAATGATTCAGCTGATGTCACATCTGATCAATAACGGCAGTAAATGTCCTCCAGTGACAGTCGGCCATTTTCTCTTATTCCTTCCATCATCTGATCCCCCGCCTCCCCGATCCACCGCTCCTTCCCTCCTTCCATCACCCGCCCTTCCCTCCATCTCTCCATCCACGTCCTCCCGCCGGAACAAAAAGCTTGAATGCTTCGATTCAGCCGGGACCACGGGCAGTCTTCCACAGACAATGAGACCCCCCCCCCAGTAATCCATTCACCCCCCCGGTAGCACTGATGAACAAATGACGGATGGAGAACAGGAAACCACGATAAAGAAAGAGAAAATGGCAGCTCACCCCATGGCTGTCTCCTCCATCAGCCTCCTATCTGTGTCTGACTGAGCAGTCAGCTGAGCAGCCGACAGCCAATCAAGACACAGATACAGAGGTGGGGGGGAGGGAGATGCCACTGCTCCCAGAGTGCTTTGCAGCAGCACTGCAGAGATGACCAGATGATCGGGTTATTAAGTTACCAGATAGACATGTACACACATACACACACACAAACAGATGTACACACATGCACACAAATAAACAGATGTACACACATGAACACACATAAACAGATGTACACACATGCACACAGATAAACAAATGTACACACATGAACACATAAACAGATGTACACACATGAACACACATAAACAGATGTACACACATAAACAGATGTACACACATACACACAGATAAACAAATGTACACACATGCAGACAAGCATAAACACGCACAGCCACAGATGCATACCTACAAAGAAACACATTCACACTCAATAAATACACAAACACAGACTCAAATACACACAAACATGCACACCACAACAATAATAAACATTCTTGAACCAATAAACAAAAACACAAAAATCCAGAGACATACAAGGGGTGTAACAATCAATTAATTGATTGATTGATTTCTATTCCAACTGTCGTTATTGAATCAACCTCCACCACTAGAGGGCAGTATCATACGTTTCTAAAATCAATCAGAGTGAATTAGATCCATAAATATGATCACTAAGGCTTCGAATCACCTCACAATTCGATGAGATACATGGCTCATGATATCAATAATATCGCGATAACATGATAACTGGTAAAAATAATCTCTAATAACTAACATTATATAAAAGAACACATTTTTGGGGAAAATATATCACCATTTATTTTTTAAGATAAACACTAGGGCTGCCACAAACGATTATTTTAATAGTCGACTAATCACCGATTATTTTTTCCGATTAGTCGACTAATCTGTTCATGGCCAAATGTGATGTAAGATGCTGAGTTGATAACCAGCTAAATATTAGTTAAATGCCAAATTTACCAAAAATAAAAAGAGCCAAAGTTAGCCTAAATAGCTAGCATGCTGGCTGAAATATTAGCTAAACTCCAAATTAGCCTTAAAAAAATGGAAAAATCCTATATTAGCCAAAACAGCTAGCATATAGCTGAATATAAGTTAAACTCAAAAGTGCCTAAAAAACGTAAAAGCTAAAGTTAGCCGAAATAGCTAGCATGCTGCTGAAATATTAGCTAAACTCCAAAATAGCCTAAAACCTTATAAATGCCAAAATATTCCAAAAGCTAGCAGAATGCTATTATAATTTCAACTTTACTACAATCTGACTTCATACAATATAAACGTAACGACTAATCGACTATTAAATTAGTCGCGATTATTTTAATAGTCGATTAGTCTCGATTAGTCGACTAATCGTGGCAGCCCTAATAAACCCAATCATAACACCGTACAGCAGCAGGTTAAACATCAAAGTTCATGAAAACGAAAATTCCGACCGGTCCCTGAAGTACACACAAACAGTTGCGAATCGTGCGCCTAGTTCCTACAGATCAAACAGGAAATGAGCGATGGCGGTCATTCTAGCGCTCAAAGTCTCTTCTTACCTGCTCCCTCTACAGATGGATGATACCTGCGCACAGGTAGGCAGGATTTACACACGTGTTACAGAGTCTGTATCTCGCCGGTGCTTTTTCCTGAATGAAGTGTGTACGTCGTCGTTAAATGTCCGCCGCAGCGCGTCCCGCTGCACAACAGTTCAGTGTGACTCAGAGCTCAGAGCAACAGCCTCTTCAAATGAAAATATAAGATCGATACTTGGTGAGAACCACACACCTATAGATGACACATCATCTTTAGCACATCAACAGAACAGTTTTAAATGAAACACGAGTTATTTTGTCAACTCTTTTCCTATCCAGAAGGAAGACGCCTTGATCTCTGAGGCTCCGCCTTTCGCTCCTTGTGGGTGACGCCCATTTTATGACATCATTCTAAAGAAGACACGATTTCGCCCATAAAGAAACGTGAACTTTTGCGAAGATGGATGTACATATAGTGTATATAAAATGAAAGCGTTTTGCTGATCATCGCTAGCTCTGTGGTGAAAGTGTGTGTTAGACTGGGGGCGGAGCTGGCAGCACAGTCTCTTCCTGAAAGGGGCGGTCCTCACATTGTGACATCACAACATGAGAACCTGCTTGTTTTCATGAGTTGGAGGGGCTGGTGCTGAGACAGCAGGTTTCTAGAGGATTACCATGAACCGTATAATACACTCAAAATGTTGGTTTTTCAGGATATATGCTCCTTAAAATAGTTTGAAGATGATATCAATTGATAATCGATCTTGAAACTTCAGCTGCACTGTTCAGTAGCAGGTATTTATCTCTGAGTCACACTTCTAGAAGTTTGGATCAAGATGCTCTGATCCATTTAGGGTCAGTGAATCATCTAAAAAAAGGCAAAAATAACAACACAGACAGTACTACAATTCACAAACAAACAATAATGGACACACACCAACAAAAAGCAGAAACACAAATCCGTGAACACAACCAAACACACAGATTCAGTGATGGGATGCCAATGCGATATGTGAGACACTAGAAACTATGGTCCTTCATTAAGCAACAGCTTACTAAAACGTCTCTACAAACTGATTCACTGCGCTAACTGAAGCTAGCTAGCTTATTGCTACAGCAAGATTTCAACAAGCATACTTTTGCTGCTCATACCCACAATGCTTTGGATTACAACGCAGTAATGATTACCATCTACTCACACCAATTAGAAAACAGTTGTGCAGCTTCATCTACCAGGGTCAATCAAGGGTTCAGGTTCAACGTGAGACGAGGGTCACCAGGAATTCAACCGTCAACCCTTCAACTGGTCTGCCTGCCAGGGAGAGTCTACAATGACCCCCCAGACAAAGCTTTAAACGGATGTTACGGAGAGTTCCACCTGATCTACCTGATGTGATCGTGAATCCTCATTCACCCCCCACGCCCACCCCCAACCCCGGCTCTCACTCTTCTGTCTGATCATCGACAGCACGACTGAACTGGATACAGCACTGTTCAACCTGTCCAAGAGCTGAGCAGACAGATCAGCTGTTAAACCTCTGTCACACCAGGGCAGCGTTCTCGCTGCGATCGCGTGGCGTCCATCAAAAAATGCAGAACGCTGAGGTGAACGCAGTAAGGTCGCCATTGAGCGCCGTAGCATCTCTGTGATCTCCATGGACGCCGTGGTGTCTCCATGGACGTCGAGCCACGGCCGCACTTTGTGCATGCACAAAGTGCGCGCCGTGGCTCGGCGTTGTTCATGGCGTTCTGATGTGCGCGCCGTGGCAGCACCGTAGCAGCGCACTGAGAACGCCGAGAGCGCCACAGCAGCGCCGTAGGCGCGCACTCAGGACGCACATAATCGCCACAAGGACGCAGCTGTAGACAGAGGCGCTTGCACGGAGATATCATATAGAGATAGCCATATTCCTCCTCAGCAGGAGTCAGGTCCGTCATCGTCTTTTGTGCCTGATGGAAGGCTGCTTGACCGTGATGGGGATGGAGAGTCAGGCGGAAGCAGCTCCACTTCCGCATGTTGAGGAGACGGTGGTGCAGTGGGGTTGGGGCTGCTTTTTCGTAGCCCTCTCTCGACTTTTTTTCTGTCATGATGCTTTGGGAACAGGCAGGAACAGTGCGGGTTTGACTGACTATATTACGCTGCCGTGACGTATAGGGACATCTGCAACTGCGCCGTGCACGCGCCGTGCACGCGCCATGGGCACGCAGTGACAACTCTTGGCGCGCCGTGTGAACTCCGTCAGCACGCCGTGACAACGCAGTGAAACGCCAAGTAAAACTCTGTGGGAACGCAGTAGCACGCCACGGATGCGCCGTAGGAACGCCATAATCGCCGTGAAAGCGCGGAGACGTCTCCATCTTGCGAAAATTGAAACAATTTTCGCTTCATTTTCCTGCGTTTCCATGGCGTTCTGAGAAATTTCATAACGCCGTGTGAACTCCGTAGAATCGCAGCCTAGTGTGACAGGGGCTTTACTGTGACATTGGTCTGCTGACACATGGGAAGTATGTCTGCGTATACCCCTTTATTAAATCAGGCCAGATTTGATTTATAATGATCTTATAAGTATTCTTTTATTACGATTTGTTTTGGACCGGACAGAAGAGAATAAGACAGAGAAAAAGAACTCTATCATTATACCTCACAGGTGTTAAGTGTAAGTCTAAAGGGGCGGGGCCTGTCCACATTAACATTAACAAGTCAGTGACCCGTCATCTCTTTAACATGAACGACAATGAAGCACCATAGTACTCTGGATGAAGCACCATAGTACTCTGGATGAAGTCCCATAGTACTCTGGATGAAGTCCCATAGTACTCTGGATGAAGTCCCACAGTACTCTGGATGAAGTCCCATAGTACTCTGGATGACGTCCCATAGTACTCTGTGAACGTACCATAGTACTGGATGACGTACCATAGTACTCTGGATGAAGTCCCATAGTACTCTGGATGAAGTCCCATAGTACTCTGGATGAAGTCCCATAGTACTCTGGATGAAGTCCCATAGTACTCTGGATGAAGCACCATAGTACTCTGGATGAAGTAAGATAGTACTTTGGATGAAGCACCATAGTACTCTGGATGAAGTAAGATAGTACTCTGGATGAAGTCCCATAGTACTCTGGATGAAGCACCATAGTACTCTGGATGAAGTAAGATAGTACTTTGGATGAAGCACCATAGTACTCTGGATGAGTAAGATAGTACTCTGGATGAAGTCCCATAGTACTCTGGATGAAGTAAGATAGTACTCTGGATGAAGTCCCATAGTACTCTGGATGAAGCACCATAGTACTCTGGATGAAGTAAGATAGTACTCTGGATGACGTACCATAGTACTCTGGATGAAGTACCATAGTACTCTGGATGACGTACCATAATACTCTGGATGAAGCACCATAGTACTCTGGATGAAGCACCATAGTACTCTGGATGAAGCACCATAGTACTCTGGATGAAGCACCATAGTACTCTGGATGAAGCACCATAGTACTCTGGATGACGTACCATAGTACTCTGGATGACGTACCATAGTACTCTGGATGACGTACCATAGTACTCTGGATGACGTACCATAGTACTCTGGATGAGCACCATAGTACTCTGGATGAAGCACCATAGTACTCTGGATGACGTACCATAGTACTCTGGATGAAGTAAGATAGTACTTTGGATGAAGCACCATAGTACTCTGGATGAAGTAAGATAGTACTTTGGATGAAGCACCATAGTACTCTGGATGAAGTAAGATAGTACTCTGGATGACGTACCATAGTACTCTGGATGACGTACCATAGTACTCTGGATGACGTACCATAGTACTCTGGATGAAGTCCCATAATACTCTGGATGAAGTACCATAGTACTCTGGATGAAGTAAGATAGTACTCTGGATGACGTACCATAGTACTCTGGATGACGTACCATAGTACTCTGGATGACGTACCATAGTACTCTGGATGAAGTCCCATAATACTCTGGATGAAGTACCATAGTACTCTGGATGAAGTAAGATAGTACTCTGGATGACGTACCATAGTACTCTGGATGACGTACCATAGTACTCTGGATGACGTACCATAGTACTCTGGATGAAGTCCCATAGTACTCTGGATGACGTACCATAGTACTCTGGATGACGTACCATAGTACTCTGGATGAAGCACCATAGTACTCTGGATGAAGCACCATAGTAATCTGGATGACGTACCATAGTACTCTGGATGAAGCACCATAGTACTCTGGATGACGTACCATAGTACTCTGGATGAAGCACCATAGTACTCTGGATGAAGCACCATAGTAATCTGGATGACGTACAATAGTACTCTGGATGAAGTACCATAGTACTCTGGATGACGTACCATAGTACTCTGGATGACGTACCATAGTACTCTGGATGACGTACCATAGTACTCTGGATGACGTACCATAGTACTCTGGATGAAGCACCATAGTACTCTGGATGAAGCCATAGTACTCTGGATGAAGCACCATAGTACTCTGGATGAAGTAAGATAGTACTTGGATGAAGCATAGTACTCTGGATGAAGTAAGATAGTACTTTGGATGAAGCACCATAGTACTCTGGATGAAGTAAGATAGTACTCTGGATGACGTACCATAGTACTCTGGATGACGTACCATAGTACTCTGGATGACGTACCATAGTACTCTGGATGACGTACCATAGTACTCTGGATGAAGTCCCATAGTACTCTGGATGAAGTACCATAGTACTCTGGATGAAGTAAGATAGTACTCTGGATGACGTACCATAGTACTCTGGATGACGTACCATAGTACTCTGGATGACGTACCATAGTACTGGATGAAGTCCCATAATATCTGGATGAAGTACCATAGTACTCTGGATGAAGTAAGATAGTACTCTGGAATGACGTACCATAGTACTCTGGATGAAGTCCCATAGTACTCTGGATGACGTACCATAGTACTCTGGATGACGTACCATAGTACTCTGGATGACGTACCATAGTACTCTGGATGAAGTAAGATAGTACTCTGGATGACGTACCATAGTACTCTGGATGAAGCACCATAGTACTCTGGATGAAGCACCATAGTACTCTGGATGAAGTACCATAGTACTCTGGATGACGTACCATAGTACTCTGGATGAAGTAAGATAGTACTCTGGATGACGTACCATAGTACTCTGGATGACGTACCATAGTACTCTGGATGAAGCACCATAGTACTCTGGATGAAGTACCATAGTACTGTGGATGAAGTACCATAGTACTCTGGATGAAGTAAGATAGTACTCTGGATGACGTACCATAGTACTCTGGATGAAGCACCATAGTACTCTGGATGACGTACCATAGTACTCTGGATGAAGGCCCATAGTACTCTGGATGAGTACCATAGTACTCTGGATGAAGTACATAGTACTCTGGATGACGTACCATAGTACTCTGGATGAAGTACCATAGTACTCTGGATGAAGTACCATAGTACTCTGGATGACGTACCATAGTACTCTGGATGAAGCACCATAGTACTCTGGATGAAGTACCATAGTACTCTGGATGAAGTACCATAGTACTCTGGATGACGTACCATAGTACTCTGGATGAAGTACCATAGTACTCTGGATGAAGTACCATAGTACTCTGGATGAAGTACCATAGTACTCTGGATGACGTACCATAGTACTCTGGATGAAGTACCATAGTACTCTGGAGGATCATGCTGCAAGGCTCTGAAGGAAATCTTGTGATGTGTTTTTTATCAAAATGTTGTTTGTTTGTTTTTGACGTTAATATTACTAAAAAGTAAAATGTGAATCCGTGACTTATTGTAATTTTGAGGAAGTTACATGGTAAGATATTACTTTTCAAAAAAGTAACTATTACCGTTACCCCTCCAAACACAGAAGGACGAACTTGTGTCAACAGTTCTGAGGAGGGACGTCCTGTTGGACCCAGTAATACTCGCATCTTACTCAGCGGTACCGAATAGTACTAAGAGGTACTCGTATTTTTCAGCCGGACCGCAAATCCAGTCCGGTTCTTCTAACTGTCCGAACTCGGAACCGCTAACTCAGCTATTCGAGCCATGGTTCTGCAGGAGAACGGTTCTGGTTACGGTTCCGCTTTCTTTCACTAACCCCCGCCGAAGCCGGCCCGTCGGTCTCCGCGATTCGGTTCGGTTCGTCACGGACGCGCCCTCAGTCCGGTCCAAATGTCTGAAGTCACCAAAACAAGCTGAATGCTAAGCTAGCCGCTCCAGCCGTACCTTCCAGAGGCCTTCACCGAGACATTCTCCAGCACCGGGCCGGTCCACGAACCCGTCCTCAAGAACCGCGGCGCTGCTCGCGGTCCGGTCCAGACGAGAACGGAACACTTCACCAAAGTTCTATTTAGGCCTCTTGATGTGGAGCCGCTGCGTTCCGCCATATTGTTTCCGTAAAAAAAAAAAAAAAAAAAAAAAAAAGAAGAAAAGAAATAGGAGCCTGTCGGAGTTCAACGAGCAGCGCCCCCTCTGGCCTGTGGTGGTACTACACCCCCTACTGGCCTGTGGTGGTACTACACCCCCTACTGGCCTGTGGTGATATACACCTCTACTGGCCTGTGGTGGTACTACACCCCCTACTGGCCTGTGGTGTACTTACACCCCTCTACTGGCCTGTGGTGGTACTACACCCCGTCTGGTCTGTGGTGGTAGTACACTCCTACAGGTTCCAATGTGATTTACTAATGGGACATAAATTGATCGATGGACCTTCTGGTCCAACATCCCTACAGGCCTTTAAAGGTACTATGTGCTCCAAGAACTGACGGACATTTGTCAAAAACAGAGCATTCTACCAAATTCCTCCTTCAAATATCCATCTATCTCAACAGTGTTCATTGGCAGAGGATGGAACCAGAATGTGACGTTCTGCTGTAGAATAGAGTCAAATTGTGTATTTTTGTGTATTTGTTTGACCAATTGCTAAAGTTAAACAAACTCTCTGAATAACCTAAATTATTGAACGTGAAATTTGATTAAATATTGTTTCAGTATCTTTTAAATCATTTCTTCATTTTATTGAGCACAATCTTCTCCTGAATGAAAGATTGAAACAACAATTCCACTGGTGTTATTATTAATATTAATAAAGCAGCTCTGTTGGGGGGGGTTCCCTCTGAGCTAGTAAAAAAGGGCCAACCAGACTCACCCACTTCAGAGGGTTCCAGCACTCGAGGGCACGGACCAGAACCAGAACCACAGGGACAGACCCGGCTCAGGGTCTCATCTCAGAGATCCTCTCAACAGACGCAGGAAGTCACGACCCAACGGACACAGCCGAGGGCTGAGGGTCTGCCCCCCACCCACCCACACACACCACCAGGGATTGGGAGGGGACAGAAGATCAGAGGCCCCGCCTTCCTTGTGTAGTGGGTGTGTCTGTGTGAGTTTTGGAGTGTGTGTTGTTGTGGGTTTGGAATAAAGGGTGTGGTTACGGTGGGTCATTGAAGGGCTGTAACGGGTCTGTCACCTCTACAGGTTCTGAAAGTACGGCATGTGTTTATGGATCATGTTTTGAAGGTGTCTGCAGTGGAACAGGCCTGGGGGGGGGGGGGGGGGAGGGGGGTGAAACTTCAGCTTCATGACAGAACAGTCTGAGTGAGATCATAAACGCTCAGAGGAAAGCGGGAATCAAACGTCAGATTCGTCAGAGTGACCTGATACCAGCTGCAGGAAGTCCGGTCTATCTTATCAGAGCGAGGCCTTGGCGCTGTTCGTGCAAACAGGACGTTACGTGTGGTCTCTCAAGCTTCCGTCATCCAGGGCCCAAATCAGGACAAAGTTCTGGTTCTGTGGCAGAAAGCCTGGCTGGAGCTGCTTCAACAGTTTACAACACCGTAGTGAAGGGAAGCAGTAGAGCGGACAACCTGAACCAGGCCGGGTCATGGTTCTGATCAGGTGTCAGGCTTCAAACCGGCTTTATCAAGACTCCTCTCTAATCTGGCTCCGGCTCTGAGATAACAGAACCTTCTCTTCGTCAGGGAGGAGGAAGTGCTCCTCCCTCACTGCTCCTTTGATGCTTCTTTCAGTCTGCGGGAGGTTCGGGTCCGGTCCGGCTTTGCCCACATCAGCACCTGTTGGCCTCAAGGGGCGGTCCTTCGTCGGGACTCCTCAGTGTGATGGCGGTCTGGGTTTGGCTTGGTTGGCTTACTCTGGTCTGGTTCGGCTCAGCTCTGGAGGACGGTGGTATGACCGAACCTGGGGGGGGCTCCGTGTCAGTCTGGAAGTTCGTGAACGGTGAGAATGCGTCCGGTTCTGATTCTGGCAGAGATCTCCGCATGAACGGATTCTGTGGAACGACTTCTGGCTGAATTCATCCAATGAAATGTCTGCATCCTTCTTTAAACTTAACCCCCCAGTGTGTGTGGTTAATGACTGCTTCAGGATGAACCTTCAGATGCTGGAAGCTCAGAAATGTTCTTTTACCTGTTTGTCAAACTGAACATCATGGAGTTCAGCATTAGCAGACTGTAGATCTTAATCCTGAAGAAAACTCTGACTAGTTTGATCTGAACTGGAAAATGTCGTTTGTCTTAGAAAAACCAACAAAGTTATGATCAACCTTCTATGACAAAGTCTGATTTTACCAAATGAATACATATCACCAGGGAGTTAGACTGAAGAATCACCATGACGACAGGTCAGAGGAAGAATCACCATGACGACAGGTCAGAGGAAGAATCACCGTGACGACAGGTCAGAGGAAGAATCACCATGACGACAGGTCAGAGGAAGAATCACCGTGACGACCGGTCAGAGGAAGCATCACCATGACGACCGGTCAGAGGAAGAATCACCATGACGACCGGTCAGAGGAAGCATCACCATGACGACAGGTCAGAGGAAGAATCACCGTGACGACAGGTCAGAGGAAGCATCACCATGACGACAGGTCAGAGGAAGAATCACCATGACGACAGGTCAGAGGAAGAATCACCGTGACGACAGGTCAGAGGAAGAATCACCATGACGACAGGTCAGAGGAAGAATCACCATGACGACAGGTCAGAGGAAGAATCACCGTGACGACAGGTCAGAGGAAGAATCACCATGACGACAGGTCAGAGGAAGCATCACCATGACGACAGGTCAGAGGAAGAATCACATGACGACAGGTCAGAGGAAGAATCACCATGACGACAGGTCAGAGGAAGAATCACCATGACGACAGGTCAGAGGAAGCATCACATGACGACAGGTCAGAGGAAGCATCACCGTGACGACAGGTCAGAGGAAGAATCACCGTGACGACAGGTCAGAGGAAGAATCACCATGACGACAGGTCAGAGGAAGAATCACCGTGACGACAGGTCAGAGGAAGCATCACCGTGACGACAGGTCAGAGAAGAATCACCATGACGACAGGTCAGAGGAAGAATCACCATGACGACAGGTCAGAGGAAGCATCACCATGACGACAGGTCAGAGGAAGAATCACCATGACGACAGGTCAGAGGAAGCATCACCGTGACGACAGGTCAGAGGAAGAATCACCGTGACGACAGGTCAGAGGAAGAATCACCATGACGACAGGTCAGAGGAAGAATCACCGTGACGACAGGTCAGAGGAAGAATCACCGTGACGACAGGTCAGAGGAAGAATCACCATGACGACAGGTCAGAGGAAGAATCACCGTGACGACAGGTCAGAGGAAGAATCACCATGACGACAGGTCAGAGGAAGAATCACCATGACGACAGGTCAGAGGAAGAATCACCATGACGACAGGTCAGAGGAAGCATCACCGTGACGACAGGTCAGAGGAAGAATCACCGTGACGACAGGTCAGAGGAAGAATCACCATGACGACAGGTCAGAGGAAGAATCACCGTGACGACAGGTCAGAGGAAGCATCACCGTGACGACAGGTCAGAGGAAGATTAGGATCTGCTGTCTTTAAGCACTGAGAACATTAATTTACAACAGATTCAAGAATCCTGATACTTCATTGTAGAGAAAAAAACTCTTCAGAAACTTGACAGCGAAGGAGTGTGTTGATATGAATCTTCATACAAACAGACAGAAAGCATGAGAGGACAGAAAAGAAGATGGGAGGAGTTTATCAGAGAAGATCCAGATCATTGGTTCAGCTTTGAATGTTCTGTTCTCCGTCATCATCATATCTACTGGTTGGGAATCTGTTTCTTCCATGTGGTGATGTTTGTCCATGAGGAGATCTTAACAACAAACCACAAACATGAGCTGGACTCCTAGAGACCGTCTGAGAGGGTTTCATGAAGAAAACTGTTGGTGAAGATATCAGAAGATGACACCTGTCACCATACCTCTTGGTACTTGTTAGTATCTCATAGTTCCTGTTAATACTTGTTAGTACCTGTCAGTATCTGTTGGTATATTTCAATACCTGTTAGTAACTGTTATTATACGTTAGTACATGTTAGTCTAGGTTAGTACCTGTTAGTATGTTTGAGTACCCATTAGTACCTGTAAGCAGTCAGTCTGAATCACCTCCAGAACTTTTGCTCTGCAGCTCAGCTGACCCACAAAACAAAGAAGATTGTAACAGAAAACCTCACTGAGAGGAAGAAACATGTATTTATCAGGAATGATGTCATCTGTCTTCAGAACCAATGGTTAGTCTGCACAGTTGTTCTGATGCTTCCTGAAACTGAAACTTTATTTTGAAAGGGTCTCCACTTCCTGCTGAAAGCAGAGAGAGAGCGGGTCAAGTCTCTGAAAGTTCTTTAATATTTTTATCTTTATTTTGCAGGTATGCACTCGCTACAATACATACATAGTACAAACATACAACACATAGTCACAACAAAACAGCAAAAGCAAATGGTTCACCCTTAAAACAAAACAGTTTCACTTCAGTATTATTCATTCAGATAAAGTCTGATCTTACTGGTTTGACAGACTCTGTCCATTTTATCCATTCTTCGTAAAAGGTAGTACTTTGGATTTTGAGGGCAGAGGTTTGTTTTTCCATTGTATATATATATATATATCATGAATTATATTAATCCATTCTTCCACTTTTAGCCATTTCCTTGTGATTGCTTTTTTTCTAGCAACCAAGAGAATTGCTCTGAGCTTTTTATCTGATTTCTCCAAGCTCTCCACATCAACCTCTACCAGACACACGTGTTGGAAAGAACATGGAATTTTGGAACCAAAAACATTGTTTACATGATTGCATATTTGTAACCAGAATATCTATAGCTGGTAATGATTTGCCTCAGTTGAGGCTCTCCAACATGAGTCGCTCCTTCCTACATAATTTTTTTTGGATGGTGTAACAAAAAACTGCACCAAGTTTTTCCATGAAAATTCGTATTAGATCTCGTTATATTCTGTTGTGTTTTACATTTGACGTGTTTTATGGATAGTTCTTTCTGCCTGTTGTTTTCTTAGTCTATATGATAAAAGTTTAAGTGTTTTCCCGCCTGTGTCGTAGTAATGTTGTTTGTAAAGAGAAGATTTTTTTGAATGTCTTCTGTGTTTATTATGTTTATTTCTGTTTGTACCTCTTTTGTTTTTAATTTAACTGATTTCTTTAATGAAATAGAATGTTCTTCCACCAGTTCTTTGAGTTTAATTTCTAGATTTTTCCATTTTTTTCTCTTTGCGTCTCTTTAGCACAGAGGACATAGCGATTATCACTGCTTTCAGAGCGTCCCACAGAGTTATTGGAGAAACTTCATTGTTGTCATTATATTCTAGATATGATTGAATTTCTGATTTCAAAGTGTCTTTGGCTTCAGTGTTGTTCAAAATGTTTGTGTTTAGCCTCCAAAGGGTAGATTTTGTTGTTACTTATATTAAGTGTCAGATATACAGGGTCGTGGTTGGAATGGTAGAAGTACCAATGTTGCAGCTTTCTGCTCTGTTTACATCGTCTCTGAACATCAGACAGAATCTATTGTGGAGTAGACGTCATGATGAGTCATGAGTTTACTGTAGGTTCATTTCTCTCCATGTGAACACCATTCCAAGCTCTTCATGACATTTTTGTCTTTTGTCCTGTTTTTTTTGTATCTGATCTTCCATTGGAGCTGTCTGAAAGTTCTGTTCTCTCTGCAGCTTCTCACGGGTCAGAGACGGGCCGGCCTCAGCTCCTGTGTGGAACCATGTCAGCGTCCCTGCGGGTCTCCTCATGGCGACACTCGGACCTGCAGCTGCAAGGTAACCCCCCCCCCCCCCCCCCCCCAGAACACAAGGTCTTATGAAATGGAGATCGACCAGAGAATGGAGATCAAACCAAGAAGTTCTAATGTTACACCATACAGAACATGGTGGGTCCAAACCACCGGACGAAGAGCTGCTTTGGTTCTGTTGAGCACGTGTGTTTGAACCCCCCACCCCCCAATCCGTCTTTGAGACCCAAAACCAGAAAATGTCAGAACATCCAGCAGAATATGAGGTCGGTCCAGGTCCAGAAGGATCCATAGTTCTGTTCAAGTAAAGCAGCTCTCCAGAACCTGCCATCACTAGTCTACAGTTCCTTTACCCATAATGCCGAGCACAGGTGTGAAGGCGTGTCTGAAGGCGTGTCTGTGATCTATCCGCTAAACGTGTCTGCAGACGGAACCAGCTTGATGCTGCTGCCCGGCCGGTGTGGCGGTTCTGTTCAGACGTTTGGACCGTGGCTGCAGCTGGAGCTCCCCTACAGCAGGTGTCTGGTGCAGGTAACAGAACCCGTCAGAACCACGAGGAGTCAAAGCAGAGCTCCTGCAGGGAGAACCGGATCACTTCAGTCCAGTTACAGAGTACACAAACCTGGAGAGTACACATACATGGAGAGTACACATACGTGGAGAGTACACAAACATGGAGAGTACACATACATGGAGAGTACACATGTGTGGAGAGTACACATGTGTGGAGAGTACACATACATGGAGAGTACACATGTGTGGAGAGTACACATGTGTGGAGAGTACACATACATGGAGAGTACACATACATGGAGAGTACACATACGTGGAGAGTACACATACGTGGAGAGTACACATACGTGTAGAGTACACATGTGTGGAGAGTACACATACATGGAGAGTACACATGTGTGGAGAGTACACATGTGTGGAGAGTACACATACATGGAGAGTACACATACATGGAGAGTACACATACATGGAAAGTACACATGTGTGGAGAGTACACATGTGTGGAGAGTACACATGTGTGGAGAGTACACATACATGGAGAGTACACATACATGGAGAGTACACATACGTGGAGAGTACACATACATGGAGAGTACACATACATGGAGAGTACACATGTGTGGAGAGTACACATGTGTGGAGAGTACACATACATGGAGAGTACACATACATGGAGAGTACACATACGTGGAGAGTACACATGTGTGGAGAGTACACATACGTGGAGAGTACACATACGTGGAGAGTACACATACGTGTAGAGTACACATGTGTGGAGATTACACATACGTGGAGAGTACACATACATGGAGAGTACACATACGTGGAGAGTACACATACATGGAGAGTACACATACATGGAGAGTACACATACATGGAGAGTACACATACATGGAGAGTACACATACATGGAGAGTACACATACATGGAGAGTACACATACGTGGAGAGTACACATACGTGGAGAGTACACATACATGGAGAGTACACATACATGGAGAGTACACATACATGGAGAGTACACATGTGTGGAGAGTACACATACGTGGAGAGTACACATACATGGAGAGTACACATACGTGGAGAGTACACATACGTGGAGAGTACACATACATGGAGAGTACACATACATGGAGAGTACACATACGTGTAGAGTACACATGTGTGGAGATTACACATACGTGGAGAGTACACATACATGAAGAGTACACATACATGGAGAGTACACATACATGGAGAGTACACATGTGTGGAGAGTACACATACGTGGAGAGTACACATACATGGAGAGTACACATACGTGGAGAGTACACATACGTGGAGAGTACACATACATGGAGAGTACACATACATGGAGAGTACACATACGTGTAGAGTACACATGTGTGGAGAGTACACATACGTGGAGAGTACACATACATGGAGAGTACACATACGTGGAGAGTACACATACATGGAGAGTACACATGTGTGGAGAGTACACATACATGGAGAGTACACATACGTGGAGAGTACACATGTGTGGAGAGTACACATACGTGGAGAGTATACATACATGGAGAGTACACATACGTGGAGAGTACACATACATGGAGAGTACACATGTGTGGAGAGTACACATACGTGGAGAGTACACATGTGTGGAGAGTACACATACGTGGAGAGTACACATACATGGAGAGTACACATACGTGGAGAGTACACATACATGGAGAGTACACATACGTGGAGAGTACACATACATGGAGAGTACACATACATGGAGAGTACACATACATGGAGAGTACACATACGTGGAGAGTACACATACGTGGAGAGTACACATACATGGAGAGTACACATACATGGAGAGTACACATACGTGGAGAGTACACAAACATGGAGAGTACACATACGTGTAGAGTACACATACATGGAGAGTACACATGTGTGGAGAGTACACATACATGGAGAGTACACATACGTGGAGAGTACACATGTGTGGAGAGTACACATACGTGGAGAGTACACATGTGTGGAGAGTACACATACGTGGAGAGTACACATACATGGAGAGTACACATACGTGGAGAGTACACATACATGGAGAGTACACATGTGTGGAGAGTACACATACGTGGAGAGTACACATGTGTGGAGAGTACACATACGTGGAGAGTACACATACATGGAGAGTACACATACGTGGAGAGTACGTGGAGAGTACACATACGTGGAGAGTACACATACATGGAGAGTACACATGTGTGGAGAGTACACATACATGGAGAGTACACATACATGGAGAGTACACATACGGGGAGTACACATGTGGAGAGTACACATACGTGGAGAGTACACATACATGGAGAGTACACATACATGGAGAGTACACATACATGGAGAGTACACATACATGGAGAGTACACGAGTCGATTGATACAGTTTCTCTGATTCATTTTTATCTGAGAGATATTATAAATATTAAGAGTTTTTCCATGGATTTTCTATTAATAATAAGGAGTTTTATTTTCATCATTTGAAACCTTAACGATGGAAATCATTAAATTTCAAACAGCAGGAACTCGTTTCAACTCATATTCTGTGTAAACGACTCGTATCAGCTCGACTCGTATCAGCTCGACTCGTATCTGCTCGACTCGTATCGGCTCGACTCGTATCGGCTCGACTCGTATCGGCTCGACTCGTATCAGCTCGACTCGTATCAGCTCGACTAGCATCAGCTCGACTCGTATCGGCTCGACTCGTATCGGCTCGACTCGTATCGGCTCGACTAGTATCAGCTTGACTAGTATCAGCTCGACTAGTATCAGCTCGACTAGCATCAGCTCGACTCGTATCAGCTCGACTAGTATCAGCTTGACTCGTATCAGCTCGACTCGTATCAGCTCGACTCGTATCAGCTCGACTAGTATCAGCTTGACTCGTATCAGCTCGACTAGTATCAGCTCGACTAGCATCAGCTCGACTCGTATCAGCTCGACTAGTATCAGCTTGACTCGTATCAGCTCGACTAGTATCAGCTCGACTAGTATCAGCTTGACTCGTATCAGCTCGACTAGTATCAGCTCGACTAGCATCAGCTCGACTCGTATCAGCTCGACTAGCATCAGCTCGACTCGTATCAGCTCGACTAGTATCAGCTTGACTCGTATCAGCTCGACTCGTATCAGCTCGACTCGTATCAGCTCGACTCGTATCAGCTCGACTAGTATCAGCTTGACTCGTATCAGCTCGACTAGTATCAGCTCGACTAGCATCAGCTCGACTCGTATCAGCTCGACTAGTATCAGCTCGACTAGTATCAGCTCGACTCGTATCAGCTCGACTCGTATCAGCTCGACTAGCATCAGCTCAACTCGTATCAGCTCGACTAGTATCAGCTCGACTAGCATCAGCTCGACTAGCATCAGCTCGACTCGTATCAGCTCGACTCGTATCAGCTCGACTAGTATCAGCTCGACTAGCATCAGCTCGACTAGCATCAGCTCGACTCGTATCAGCTCGACTCGTATCAGCTCGACTCGTATCAGCTCGACTAGTATCAGCTCGACTAGCATCAGCTCGACTAGTATCAGCTCGACTAGCATCAGCTCGACTCGTATCAGCTCGACTAGCATCAGCTCGACTCGTATCAGCTCGACTAGTATCAGCTCGACTAGCATCAGCTCGACTCGTATCAGCTCGACTCGTATCAGCTCGACTCGTATCAGCTCGACTAGTATCAGCTCGACTAGCATCAGCTCAACTCGTATCAGCTCGACTAGTATCAGCTCGACTAGCATCAGCTCGACTAGCATCAGCTCGACTAGCATCAGCTCGACTCGTATCAGCTCGACTCGTATCAGCTCGACTAGTATCAGCTCGACTAGCATCAGCTCGACTAGTATCAGCTCGACTAGCATCAGCTCGACTCGTATCAGCTCGACTAGCATCAGCTCGACTCGTATCAGCTCGACTAGTATCAGCTCGACTAGCATCAGCTCGACTCGTATCAGCTCGACTAGTATCAGCTTGACTCGTATCAGCTCGACTAGTATCAGCTTGACTCGTATCAGCTCGACTAGTATCAGCTCGACTAGCATCAGCTCGACTCGTATCAGCTCGACTAGTATCAGCTAGACTCGTATCAGCTCGACTAGTATCAGCTCGACTAGTATCAGCTCGACTCGTATCAGCTCGACTCGTATCAGCTCGACTAGTATCAGCTTGACTCGTATCAGCTCGACTAGTATCAGCTCGACTAGCATCAGCTCGACTCGTATCAGCTCGACTAGTATCAGCTTGACTCGTATCAGCTCGACTAGTATCAGCTCGACTCGTATCAGCTCGACTAGTATCAGCTTGACTCGTATCAGCTCGACTAGTATCAGCTCGACTAGTATCAGCTCGACTAGTATCAGCTCGACTCGTATCAGCTCGACTCGTATCAGCTCGACTAGTATCAGCTCGACTAGCATCAGCTCGACTCGTATCAGCTCGACTAGTATCAGCTTGACTCGTATCAGCTCGACTAGTATCAGCTTGACTCGTATCAGCTCGACTAGTATCAGCTCGACTAGCATCAGCTCGACTCGTATCAGCTCGACTAGTATCAGCTTGACTCGTATCAGCTCGACTAGTATCAGCTTGACTCGTATCAGCTCGACTAGTATCAGCTCGACTAGTATCAGCTCGACTCGTATCAGCTCGACTAGTATCAGCTCGACTAGTATCAGCTCGACTCGTATCAGCTCGACTAGTATCAGCTCGACTAGCATCAGCTCGACTCGTATCAGCTCGACTAGTATCAGCTTGACTCGTATCAGCTCGACTAGTATCAGCTTGACTCGTATCAGCTCGACTAGTATCAGCTCGACTAGCATCAGCTCGACTCGTATCAGCTCGACTAGTATCAGCTTGACTCGTATCAGCTCGACTAGTATCAGCTCGACTAGTATCAGCTCGACTCGTATCAGCTCGACTCGTATCAGCTCGACTAGTATCAGCTTGACTCGTATCAGCTCGACTAGTATCAGCTCGACTCGTATCAGCTCGACTAGTATCAGCTCGACTAGTATCAGCTTGACTCGTATCAGCTTGACTCGTATCAGCTCGACTAGTATCAGCTCGACTCGTATCAGCTTGACTCGTATCAGCTCGACTAGTATCAGCTCGACTAGTATCAGCTCGACTCGTATCAGCTCGACTAGTATCAGCTCGACTAGTATCAGCTCGACTCGTATCAGCTCGACTAGTATCAGCTCGACTAGCATCAGCTCGACTCGTATCAGCTCGACTAGTATCAGCTTGACTCGTATCAGCTCGACTAGTAGTATCAGCTTGACTCGTATCAGCTCGACTCGTATCAGCTCGACTCGTATCAGCTCGACTCGTATCAGCTCGACTAGTATCAGCTTGACTCGTATCAGCTCGACTAGTATCAGCTCGACTAGCATCAGCTCGACTCGTATCAGCTCGACTAGTATCAGCTCGACTAGTATCAGCTCGACTCGTATCAGCTCGACTCGTATCAGCTCGACTCGTATCAGCTCGACTAGCATCAGCTCAACTCGTATCAGCTCGACTAGTATCAGCTCGACTAGCATCAGCTCGACTAGCATCAGCTCGACTCGTATCAGCTCGACTCGTATCAGCTCGACTAGTATCAGCTCGACTAGCATCAGCTCGACTAGTATCAGCTCGACTAGCATCAGCTCGACTCGTATCAGCTCGACTAGCATCAGCTCGACTCGTATCAGCTCGACTAGTATCAGCTCGACTAGCATCAGCTCGACTCGTATCAGCTCGACTCGTATCAGCTCGACTAGTATCAGCTCGACTAGCATCAGCTCGACTCGTATCAGCTCGACTAGTATCAGCTCGACTAGTATCAGCTCGACTCGTATCAGCTCGACTCGTATCAGCTCGACTCGTATCAGCTCGACTAGCATCAGCTCAACTCGTATCAGCTCGACTAGTATCAGCTCGACTAGCATCAGCTCGACTAGCATCAGCTCGACTCGTATCAGCTCGACTCGTATCAGCTCGACTAGTATCAGCTCGACTAGCATCAGCTCGACTAGTATCAGCTCGACTAGCATCAGCTCGACTCGTATCAGCTCGACTAGCATCAGCTCGACTCGTATCAGCTCGACTAGTATCAGCTCGACTAGCATCAGCTCGACTCGTATCAGCTCGACTCGTATCAGCTCGACTCGTATCAGCTCGACTAGTATCAGCTCGACTAGCATCAGCTCAACTCGTATCAGCTCGACTAGTATCAGCTCGACTAGCATCAGCTCGACTAGCATCAGCTCGACTAGCATCAGCTCGACTCGTATCAGCTCGACTCGTATCAGCTCGACTAGTATCAGCTCGACTAGCATCAGCTCGACTAGTATCAGCTCGACTAGCATCAGCTCGACTCGTATCAGCTCGACTAGCATCAGCTCGACTCGTATCAGCTCGACTAGTATCAGCTCGACTAGCATCAGCTCGACTCGTATCAGCTCGACTAGTATCAGCTTGACTCGTATCAGCTCGACTAGTATCAGCTTGACTCGTATCAGCTCGACTAGTATCAGCTCGACTAGCATCAGCTCGACTCGTATCAGCTCGACTAGTATCAGCTAGACTCGTATCAGCTCGACTAGTATCAGCTCGACTAGTATCAGCTCGACTCGTATCAGCTCGACTCGTATCAGCTCGACTAGTATCAGCTTGACTCGTATCAGCTCGACTAGTATCAGCTCGACTAGCATCAGCTCGACTCGTATCAGCTCACTAGTATCAGCTTGACTCGTATCAGCTCGACTAGTATCAGCTCGACTCGTATCAGCTCGACTAGTATCAGCTTGACTCGTATCAGCTCGACTAGTATCAGCTCGACTAGTATCAGCTCGACTAGTATCAGCTCGACTAGTATCAGCTCGACTCGTATCAGCTCGACTCGTATCAGCTCGACTAGTATCAGCTCGACTAGTATCAGCTCGACTCGTATCAGCTCGACTAGTATCAGCTCGACTAGCATCAGCTCGACTCGTATCAGCTCGACTAGTATCAGCTTGACTCGTATCAGCTCGACTAGTATCAGCTTGACTAGTATCAGCTCGACTAGCATCAGCTCGACTCGTATCAGCTCGACTAGTATCAGCTTGACTCGTATCAGCTCGACTAGTATCAGCTCGACTAGTATCAGCTCGACTCGTATCAGCTCGACTCGTATCAGCTCGACTAGTATCAGCTTGACTCGTATCAGCTCGACTAGTATCAGCTCGACTCGTATCAGCTCGACTAGTATCAGCTCGACTAGTATCAGCTTGACTCGTATCAGCTTGACTCGTATCAGCTCGACTAGTATCAGCTCGACTCGTATCAGCTTGACTCGTATCAGCTCGACTAGTATCAGCTCGACTAGTATCAGCTCGACTCGTATCAGCTCGACTAGTATCAGCTCGACTAGTATCAGCTCGACTCGTATCAGCTCGACTAGTATCAGCTCGACTAGCATCAGCTCGACTCGTATCAGCTCGACTAGTATCAGCTTGACTCGTATCAGCTCGACTAGTATCAGCTTGACTCGTATCAGCTCGACTAGTATCAGCTCGACTAGCATCAGCTCGACTCGTATCAGCTCGACTAGTATCAGCTCGACTCGTATCAGCTCGACTCGTATCAGCTCGACTCGTATCAGCTCGACTAGTATCAGCTCGACTAGTATCAGCTCGACTCGTATCAGCTCGACTCGTATCAGCTCGACTAGTATCAGCTTGACTCGTATCAGCTCGACTAGTATCAGCTCGACTCGTATCAGCTCGACTAGTATCAGCTTGACTCGTATCAGCTCGACTAGTATCAGCTTGACTCGTATCAGCTCGACTAGTATCAGCTCGACTCGTATCAGCTCGACTCGTATCAGCTCGACTAGTATCAGCTCGACTAGTATCAGCTCGACTAGTATCAGCTCGACTCGTATCAGCTCGACTCGTATCAGCTCGACTAGTATCAGCTCGACTAGTATCAGCTCGACTCGTATCAGCTCGACTAGCATCAGCTCGACTAGCATCAGCTCGACTAGTATCAGCTCGACTAGTATCAGCTCGACTCGTATCAGCTCGACTCGTATCAGCTCGACTAGTATCAGCTCGACTCGTATCAGCTCGACTAGTATCAGCTCGACTCGTATCAGCTCGACTAGTATCAGCTCGACTCGTATCAGCTCGACTAGTATCAGCTCGACTAGTATCAGCTTGACTCGTATCAGCTCGACTAGTATCAGCTCGACTAGCATCAGCTCGACTAGTATCAGCTCGACTCGTATCAGCTCGACTAGCATCAGCTCGACTAGTATCAGCTTGACTCGTATCAGCTCGACTAGTATCAGCTCGACTAGCATCAGCTCGACTAGTATCAGCTCGACTCGTATCAGCTCGACTCGTATCAGCTCGACTAGTATCAGCTTGACTAGCATCAGCTCGACTAGTATCAGCTCGACTAGCATCAGCTCGACTAGTATCAGCTCGACTAGTATCAGCTCGACTCGTATCAGCTCGACTCGTATCAGCTCGACTCGTATCAGCTCGACTCGTATCAGCTCGACTCGTATCAGCTCGACTCGTATCAGCTCGACTCGTATCAGCTCGACTAGTATCAGCTCGACTAGCATCAGCTCGACTAGCATCAGCTCGACTAGTATCAGCTCGACTCGTATCAGCTCGACTCGTATCAGCTCGACTCGTATCAGCTCGACTCGTATCAGCTCGACTCGTATCAGCTCGACTAGCATCAGCTCGACTAGTATCAGCTCGACTAGTATCAGCTCGACTAGCATCAGCTCGACTAGTATCAGCTCGACTCGTATCAGCTCGACTCGTATCAGCTCGACTCGTATCAGCAGCGCAGCTTCAGATTCTGACATCTTTCGTTCAATTCCCAGCTACGGCAAATCCTTTTTATGCAAAAATAACAAAAAAACCTTTTCAGTGAATATTTTTTAAGTCTTGAGAATTACATTTAAATAAATGCTTATTTTAACATATCTCAGGCAGCTACAGTGTTTCTTTTAGCGTGCAGTGATATCCGTGTGGGGGGGGGGGTCATTCATGAGATTACTGGTTAAATTATTAACAGATCAAGAACCATTCCTTACTTTACAAGTGACTAAATAACCTTCCTGATATATTATTTATTCATTATTAGAAATGATTCAAATGTAGACGTATGCATTAACTCTGCAGATGTTTTCTCTCTGTTTTATCGCTGCAGCTGTTTCTTTTCTTGATGAAAATGTTCTTGTAGTCTCATATGCTTTAGGAACTTATCAATTTCCATTGCAGGAAGTAGCCTACAAAACTTGGAAGTTTGTTCTCGTTGCCATGGTGAATCGTGCTGTCTTTGCTCCATTGATCAGGGCTTTTAATGTTCGCGACGCTCGCACCTGATTCTGGTTCCAACAACTCAGAGTTGATTGAACCAAACATTTTCAGCTGATCTGAAACAGAAAACTCTAAGTTCGGGAATTTTGAGTCAAGTGACTCTAAGTTCAGGTTTCAACTCTGAATTTGTTGAACCTGCTTCTGGAGTCGGCACAAACAGGTTTAGCCGTTTCAGGGGGAAACAGTTTTAGTCCACAGGGTTGCATGGTTTAGTAAGTGAAACTTTGTGGTTGCTATAATTTGGCCAGTAGATTTTTCAAAATCTTTAAAATCTTTAAAAATAACTTCGTCAGGGGCTGAAATTGAATTTCTGCATCACTGGCCAAGTTAGCCGTCATAAAACCTACCAGCAACGTGCTCTGCAAAATGTTCAGATTTCCCTCTAGCACAATCATCCACTGAGTGCTCCTTCTCAGACGGAAAGACCAGGGGCACAGCAACAGTCCAGCATCAAGACGTCCGTTGAAGCTCCAATTCTGAATGTTTCTCCTTAGAGTTCCATCAGCAACTATAATGTGAACTCTGTTGTTGTTCACCTTTCCTCTTATCCTATCAGAGATCATCTCAGTAAATCAACTTTCACTGATTCACACAGGTGTTTATAGAGAGTTTTACTCTGGAGGATCTTCCTGATACAACCCTGTAAGATACAGAGATGAAGTTATTGCAGCAGAATGAAGGGTCTTCTCTAAAGACCCTCACTGGATGCCCTGGGAATTGAACCGTGGTTCTACACCAGCCGACTGAGCTCTGCAGCCACTTTAACTATAATGTGAACTTTAATGCCAAAAATTCAAGATATCTGAAAAAATGTCATTTACAAACAGCAGGTCAGATTCTTTTGATAATATTAGTTCAATATTGTGCTTTCAACAAAAGAAATAGTTGAAGTAATATTGCAACGATGTTTGTTTGAAAACTGTTGTAATGTGAAACCAACATTAATATGATTTTAATGAAGACGCAGGACAAGGCGTGGTCAGAAAACAGGCTGAGGTCAAAAGGTCAGGCGGAGAGTCGAGGGATCAGGCAGAGTCAGAACACGAGTCTACGATTTAAATTGACTGTAACTGGACAGAATCTTTCTTTATTTTCACCTCCAGTAAATGCAGTGATGATCAGCTGGAATATTCATTTAAATACTTGTTCACATTGACATATAACAGAAAGTAAGTCTGAGTTTAATCTGAGGTTATTATTCAACAAACTGAACTTATCGATCAATCTTTATTAACAAACTGAACTTATCGATCAATCTTTATTCATTAAATTAACTTTTCATGTGTTGCAGCTCAGAGAGATTTACAAAGACAAACGAACATTAAATACAAACAAGAGAAACATTCAAACCAACATCTATGAACTTCTGGAATCTCTTCAACCAGCAGCAGATCAACCACAGATCATCACCACAGAACCCACCAGAACCAGACAGTAACAGGTCCACTACAGCCGCGAGGCCGCATGCTGGACCGGAACCGGTCCAACTAGAGGAACTCGAGAATATAAACACGATCCAGAAGATCTCCATGAGGAAACAGAACTTCATTCATGTCAGCGACCACAAAAACATGAAGATAAACAAAAAACCTGTGCAGTTATAAACTTTGGCTTCACGCTCGTCACGCACGCGTTCACGTTTCATCCACGCTCAAATCGCCACACGTGTCATCTGACCGGCAGCAGTTTCAAAACAGTTTCACCGCAGAAACCTCACCTTAACTTCAACCACCCGGTCATGAAGACTGATGGAAAGGTGCTTTGTGTGAAACTATAAGGTTTTATTTTAAAAAAACAAACAAAAAAATGCAGTGTTTGTATTCATATCATGAATGGACAATTTCCTTGTGACACCATGGAGTGTCAAAGATCCTTTTGAGAAGAGATGCTCACTCTTTACAAATTAAAAAACAAACTGACAACAAAAGTGCTAATTGTTGTCACACCTGGCGTGCCAATGTCTTTCCGTCCACATGCCCGCTGTGGCACGCGTGCCCGAGGTTGCTGACCCCTGGTCTAAACATGAGAAGAAATTCAGAGAATTAGCTTTTAGCTCCTAACTTATCCACAGGATGTTGACAAAATTGTCAATTTATGTTTATTCTGTGATATTTGGAATTTATCTGTAGAATTAATGTTTGTCTTTAAATGAAACTAATCAACCAGTTTAGTGTTCATGTTCTCTTTTGAAACTTGATAGTTTTTGTTTTTTCAGTTTAATTTGTAATACGTATGTCTTTTCTTAGTCATGTGAATACACAGTTGCATCATGGTTCTTCAATGCATGTGTTGTGTTTGAAGTGTGAGAGGAATAAATATTTAGATCTACAGAACCTGCTGATGGTTACAAGTTTCTGTTATGAGTCACAGAGTTCAAGTTTGGTAAATATATTTATTTGGGTTATATTTTGATTTATATTGTTATCAACTGAAATAAAAAACTACACAGCTCACAAAAATGAAAGGAAGACTTTAAAGAAACACATTAGATCCATCAGATCTCAGTATGAAGTTGGATATCTATCCAAATAACAACAGGACAGTGTCTTAGGAACTAAAGGATGAAAGTCTTTTAATGAAATAAAAGTTTTCAGTCTACAGAGGCTCAATTGTGTAGACACCATCAAATCAGAGTGAAATGAAGATGTGGTGTCTTATGGCATTTCCTCCAGATCTGTGTGAGGACATCCCTGAGCTGTTGGACAGTCTGAGGAGCAACCTGGTGGCGCCTAATGGACCCAAACATAATGTCCCAGAGATGTTCTATTGGGTTTAAGTCAGGGGATGGTGAAGGCCATTCTATTGTTTCAATTCCTTCATCCTCCAGGTACTGCCTGCAGACTCTTGCCACGTGAGGCCGGGCATTGTGGGGCATTAGGAGGAAACCAGGACCTACTGCACCAGCGTAGGTCTGACAATGGGTTGAAGGATTTCATCTGGATACCTTATGGCAGTCAGAGCTCCATTTCCTAGGCAGTAGAGGTCTGTGCGTCCTCCATGGATATGCCTCCCCAGACCATCACTGACCCACCACCAAACCTGTCATGTGAACCACGTTGCAGGCAGCAGAACCTTCTCCTGTCTTCTCCAGACTCTTTCACGTCTATCACAGGTGCTCAGGGTGAACCTGCTCTGGTCTGTGAAAAGTACAGGGCGCCAGTGGAGGACTTGTCAATTCTGGTGTTCTTGAGCAAATGCCAGTGGAGCTCCACGGTGCTGGCAGTGAGCACAGGGCCCACTACAGGACGTGGGGCCCTCAGGCCACCTTCATGAAGTCTGTTCCTGATTGTTTGGTAGAGACATTCACACCAGTGGCCCTCTGGAGGTCATTCTGTAGGGCACGAGCAGTGCTCAGCCTGTTCCTCCTTGCACAAAGGAGCAGGTATGGGTCCTGCTGAGGGGTTGAGGACCTTCTACGGTCCTGTCCAGCTCTCCCAGAATAACCAGCAGTCTCCTGAAATCTCCTCCATGTTCTGGAGATTGTGCTGGAGACACATTAAACCTTCTTGCTGCAGCACGTGTGGATGTTCCATCCTGGAGAAGTTGGACAACCTGTGCAACTTCTGTAGGGTTAAGGAATCTCCTCATACTGCCAGTAGAGAGAATTACACAAGACAAAATCAGCACGAGTGGAAAACCAGCCAAAAAACTTGAAATGACCTCCACATGGAACACCAGTCCTGTTTGGAGGGTTTTCTCATTGTTGCCACTGAAGTGCACCTGTTGTTAATTCATGAACACCAATACAGCTGAAACTGATGAACGAGGCCCTCAGCTGCTGAACCAACAAGAACATCATCAGACAGTTTTACTTCAATTCATGCCAGGACCAAGAAAAAAGTTTCATTTTTGTGAGCAGTGTATATTGTGGTATTTAAGAAATACTCCATCACTCAGCCCAACTGTCAGGATTCAGCCAGTTATGCTCCCCTCCGACCACCAGAGAGAGCTCTTGCCAGAGTACTAGCTCTTCCTCCCATCATGCACCAGTCTCCAGTTCTGCTTCTCTCAGCTGTTTCACATCACGTCATTACTCAGACTATTTATATTCCTCCCGCTGACTATCTTCATTGCGTAGTCTTGAATCGTTGTCCTCACGTTCAGTCTAAGTATTCTTATTGCCCACTCATGTTTTTGACCTCCTGCCTGTTTCTCTCATTCTCTGCCTCATCCCTGAGTTGTTACCCTGGCCTGTTTTTGACTCTGAAGCTCGTCATCCTGTTGCATATGGATCCTCACGCCTCTGCCTCGTCCTTACACCAACAAAGCCTCTGAATCAATCTTCTGAACCCTTACTAGCTGTCAGCTGTTGTCCCTGTCACTTCAGCCTCTTCCCTCACTTATCACAGTAACGCTTTTCAAACATTCACATCATTTACCCTTCATGGGATCAATCAAAGTTGTTTCTTCCTGTCAGTCTTTCTATATTTTCATTCCATTCCTACATCAATCCATCCACTCACCTACCCAGCCAGGAAGGATATCTATCTGTCTGCCTGTCTGTCTGTCTGTCTGTCTGTCTGTCTGCCTGCCTGCCTGCCTGCCTGCCTGCCTCTTTCCCTCCCTCTTTTTTATTAGGGATCCCCATTAGTTGCAACCAAATAGATTGCAACTATTCTTCCTGGGGTCCCGACCCCAGTCTGCCTGCCTGCCTGCCAGCCTGCCTGCCTGTCTGCCTGCCTGTCTGCCTGCCTGCCCGTCTGCCTGTCACATCTAAAGCAGCTGCATAAATGTTTTACCTATCCTTTTTTAAGTTTCGTTTTGTACTCACTCAGGCTACAAAAGCTTCCCATGGTCATGTTTTGAAACATTTTTGTTTTCTCAGACCTCAGATGGAGCCTCACCTCACAAGCTGACATTTCATTACCTTGACCGTGTGCTGCAAACAAGAGTCACAGCTGTGGTCAGCTGCCACAAACCCAAACAGTCTCTGGTTCTACCATCAGTACACTGTGGACCCAAAGAAATCACGGTGAAACTGCCTCCTGAAGCAAGGCCTGAGAGGGTTAGAACTCTGGGCAGATATGCTGTGGAAAGAGGGACCTACACAATATCAGGTCCAGTGGTCATGAAGATTTCGAACTCTGAAGAAATGGTAAGAATACTCCAAATTATGCTTGACAGAATTATCTATGGGAAAAGCTAACAGCTGGTTGTCTTGCAGGAATCAGTTCTTGAAATCATTTATTTGGACTCTGACGGTGAAATGTCAACGATTTTGGTGCCATGTTTCACTGCCGCCAAGAGAAGTATGGGGACTCAATTTTCAAAGGCGCTCGGGGGGCAAGGTCAACTGAATGTGACCAGTGATACGCCATCTACCAAGGACCCAAATTATATATCAGTTGCAGAACTCAAATCAGGCAACAGCCCAAAAGCTTTAACAACCAGCATAACTGATGCTGTGACAACCACTACCTTCTCACATGAAAACACAGACTACACAAGTTCAAGCAATGATGTTTCAAGCACAATTTCATTAACCACCAACATTACTTCTGCTCTTCCTGTCATAGGAGCCCAAAGCAGATCGACTGGAACATCAAGTGCTACCACTCATTTTTACAGCCACAAAAAAATTGTAATTTTTCTGTCCGAAGGTTCTACCATCACTGCAGAGACTGACTCTGCAACTCCCAGTCCCACACATTTACCCCAAACAAACTATCTCAACTCTCTGCTTGATTCAAGAGCAACCACGACATCCTCAACTACCACTGGAAACCCAGAGTTCAAAAGAAATACGCTAACAAATAGGATCACCCAAACAACCATCTCAAAAGTAACAAATGACAAAGAAGACCTTGATCCCACTTCTACAACCCATAATGCAACAGAAACCATTGAAGAATGGATTGAAACAAAAGGAGTTACCCAAACACCCCCCTATATGGCTGCATCCCCCTACATAGCCAGTTCTCTAAATGAAAACGTAGATGAAACAACTTTCAGTAGACATTCAAGGAAATTCAAAAGAACCTCCACCACAATCAGTAATATTCTAAAACCACATTCTCCATTTTATACCATTAGTCAAGTTAAATCTGCAAACCAAATAGGTCTGCTTACTGCCAAAGCTTCAACAGCAAAAAGAAATCCTACTACACTTCATGGAACAACTGCCAAGTTCACTCCAAAAACTATCACACAAACTGGATCAGTGAAAAAGTCTAGAATATATATAAGAAGCTCAAAACCTGCAGAAAAAAACTTCCCCACCACTTCAACTTATGACTCAAATCTGGGCAGTGCTTCTACAATCACCACCTTATATTCAACCACAGTTACAGGAAATGAAAAAGGCCAGGGGTCAAGAGTGATATCAAATACTTCCTTTTTAGAAGACAAGTCAGAAGGTTTCAACACGTCACCGGCCAACACCATCAGTGGCACACTAAAACCCACAGCGTCTACTTTAATGATACCCACCTCACATCCGAACACCCCAGTTGAAAACTGGACATCAAACACACACCCAACCAGTACTACTGGTGATCTGAATCTAGCCAGTGATTCTGCCCCTACCACTGTAACTTTAGCCACAGACAGACTCCTAGAAGCAGGTAAAAGATCAGAAATCAATCCCCCAACTTCACCGACCACAACACACGTAAGCACTCAGTCCTTCCCTGTTACGCAAGAATACAAGAAAAATTCAGATGTCTCTGTAACAGTAACAAACCATCAAAGATTAGCTGCAACAAGCGATAGCAAATTATTCAGCAGTTGGTTTCCCAATCTCATGGTCAGTCCCTCTGAAGAAGCAACTACATCAAGCAATGATCTTTCAAGAAGCACAGATCTGACCACCTCTCCGTTACCAAATACCAGGCCTAACGTACTTGTTTCCAGTACACCTGTCTCAGTTCAAAGTTCTGATAGTTTCGGTGCCCTCAGTGTCAACAGAATAACACACAACATGACCTTTGGTGTCCCAACAACTTCTACTGAGACCCCAGTTAGCAACGCAGCTGGCACAAACACAGTCTCAGAATCCAACAACCTATTACTATCTACTGCCAGTCAGGATTGGTTGTCAAGTGCCACCTCTGAAACGACAACCCCCAATATGCCAGGTGTCCTCATAAACAACTGGACCACCAACACAATTCAAAGCAGTTTACGTTTTGAACCACAATCCAGCAGTGACACCATGCCCACCAAAGACAGGCTTGTTTCAACCAAAGAGTCCCAGACTACCACTGATGCATTGATTACCAGCCCTCTTGCTTTCAGTGAAAGCTCTGTCACCGCAGCAACTAAAGTATTAGGGGAGAAAACCGGAATGTTTCTCACAGATGACAACGGTTTATCCGCCATATTGTATGAGGGTACTACTGCCACCACAACTCCCCAGACAAGCAGAGCCTCAGTGCCTATAACTACAGAGCAAAGCATCACCAATGAAGCTAAGATTTCTTCAGTCTCAATCCAAAGCACAAGAAATCCACTAAAGAGTGATGCCATGGCACGCCTAACAGACACTCTTATAACCACAACAGCACCAGGTACCACAATGGCTGCCGTGACCAACTCTGCAGCAGTAACTGATGTGAATGATGCTTTGGTTTATACTACAGCAGATCAGTTGGCAAATAACCAAAACACAACCTCTGCTACAAAAACAGGGCCAACTGACATACCTGCCACTGCTCTCCCGGTTTTCTCGTCTACTTCCAACAATCCCCTAATTCTGACCACACCTATTAGCAGCGACATAAAATCAACAATGCTGACAGCTCTCAGTGATGTCACAGGGACTGAAAGTAGAAGAACAGCCACGGAGAACGGGTTAAATAGTTTCCTCTCTGACTTGGCCACTGAAAAACCTCGTCAAAATCAAAGTTCAACTACCCCCAACCGGACAATCAACACATTCCAAGCTACCGTCCTAAACACTCATGCTACATCTAGTGACATTCCGAAAACCACCACACATCCCAAAACAAATGCAGCTTGGATTACATCCCCAACAGTGCTTACCAACACCTTTAACACTCTGGCATTCACTGGGCTTGCTGTAAATGCAAATGGTTGCCTCAATAATTTGCTATCGCTTGTTGCAGCTTAATCTTATGGTTTGTTACTGTTACAGAGACATCTTGGTTTCTTTGTTTTTCTTGCGTAACAGGGAAGGACTGAGTGGCTTACGTGTTGTTGTGGTCAGTAGAAGTGGGGGATGATTTCTGATCTTTTACCTGCTTCTGGAGTCTGTCCTTTGTGGCTAAGTTACAGCGGTAGGGCAGAATCACTGGGCTAGATTCAGATCACCAGTAGTACTGGTTGATCTGAATCTAGCCAGTGATTCTGCCCCTACCACTGTAACTTTAGCCACAGACAGACTCCTAGAAGCAGGTAAAAGATCAGAAATCAATCCCCCAACTTCACCGACCACAACACACGTAAGCACTCAGTCCTTCCCTGTTACGCAAGAATACAAGAAAACCTCAGATGTCTCTGTAACAGTAACGAACCATCAAAGATTAGCTGCAACAAGCGATAGCAAATTATTGAGCAGTTGGTTTCCCATCATCATGGTCAGTCCCTCTGAAGAAGCAACTACATCAAGCAATGATCTTTCAAGAAGCACAGATCTGACCACCTCTCCGTTACCAAATACCAGGCCTAACGTACTTGTTTCCCAGTACACCTGTCTCAGTTCAAAGTTCTGATAGTTTCGGTGCCCTCAGTGTCAACAGAATAACACACAACATGACCTTTGGTGTCCCAACAACTTCTACTGAGACCCCAGTTAGCAACGCAGCTGGCACAAACACAGTCTCAGAATCCAACAACCTATTACTATCTACTGCCAGTCAGGATTGGTTGTCAAGTGCCTCTTGAAACGACAACCCCAATATGCCAGGTGTCTCATATAACTGGACCACCAACACAATTCAAAGCAGTTTACGTTTTGAACCACAATCCAGCAGTGACACCATGCCCACCAAAGACAGGCTTGTTTCAACCAAAGAGTCCCAGACTACCACTGATGCATTGATTACCAGCCCTCTTTCTTTCAGTGAAAGCTCTGTCACCGATAGCAACTAAAGTATTAGGGGAGAAAACCGGAATGTTCTCACAGATGACAATGGTTTATCCGCCATATTGTATGAGGGTACTACTGCCACCACAACTCCCCAGACAAGCAGGGCCTCAGTGCCTATAACTACAGAGCAAAGCATCAACAATGAAGCTAAGATTTCTTCAGTCTCAATCCAAAGCACAAGAAATCCACTAAAGAGTGATGCCATGGCACGCCTAACAGACACTCTTATAACCACAACAGCACCAGGTACCACAATGGCTACCGTGACCAACTCTGCAGCAGTAACTGATGTGAATGATGCTTTGGTTTACACTAGCAGCATCAGTTGGCAAATAACCAAAACACAACCTCTGCTACAAAAACAGGGCCAACTGACATACCTGCCACTGCTCTCCCGGTTTTCTCGTCTACTTCCAACAATCCCCATCTGACCACACCTATTAGCAGCGACATAAAATCAACAATGCTGACAGCTCTCAGTGATGTCACAGGGACTGAAAGTAGAAGAACAGCCACGGAGAACGGGTTAAATAGTTTCCTCTCTGACTTGGCCACTGAAAAACCTAGTCAAAATCAAAGTTCAACTACCCCAACCGGACAATCAACACATTCCAAGCTACCGTCCTAAACACTCATCTACATCTAGTGACATTCCGAAAACCACCACACATCCCAAAACAAATGCAGCTTGGATTACATCCCCAACAGTGCTTACCAACACCTTTAACACTCTGGCATTCACTGGGCTTGCTGTAAATGCAAATGGTGAAAGAGACATAAAGGATTTGTCAACTGCCATGTCTGCCACCAGTATTTCAGATGTCACATCCACTGACATGTCACCGACACCTTCTTTTCATAAAACATCAATGGACTCGGCGTTTAATGCGTCACCGGCCAACACCATCAGTGGCACACTAAAACCCACAGCGTCTACTTTAATGATACCCACCTCACATCCGAACACCCCAGTTCGAAAACTGGACATCAACACACACCCAACCAGTACTACTGGTGATCTGAATCTAGCCAGTGATTCTGCCCCTACCACTGTAACTTTAGCCACAGACAGACTCCTAGAAGCAGGTAAAAGATCAGAAATCAATCCCCCAACTTCACCGACCACAACACACGTAAGCACTCAGTCCTTCCCTGTTACGCAAGAATACAAGAAAACCTCAGATGTCTCTGTAACAGTAACGAACCATCAAAGATTAGCTGCAACAAGCGATAGCAAATTATTGAGCAGTTGGTTTCCCAATCGCATGGTCAGTCCCTCTGAAGAAGCAACTACATCAAGCAATGATCTTTCAAGAAGCACAGATCTGACCACCTCTCCGTTACCAAATACCAGGCCTAACGTACTTGTTTCCAGTACACCTGTCTCAGTTCAAAGTTCTGATAGTTTTGGTGCCCTCAGTGTCAACAGAATACACACAACATGACTTTGGTGTCCCAACAACTTCTACTGAGACCCCAGTTAGCAACGCAGCTGGCACAACACAGTCTCAGAATCCAACAACCTATTACTATCTACTGCCAGTCAGGATTGGTTGTCAAGTGCCACCTCTGAAACGACAACCCCCAATATGCCAGGTGTCCTCATAAACAACTGGACCACCAACACAATTCAAAGCAGTTTACGTTTTGAACCACAATCCAGCAGTGACACCATGCCCACCAAAGACAGGCTTGTTTCAACCAAGAGTCCCAGACTACCACTGATGCATTGATTACCAGCCCTCTTTCTTTCAGTGAAAGCTCTGTCACCGCAGCAACTAAAGTATTAGGGGAGAAAACGGAATGTTTCTCACAGATGACAACGGTTTATCCGCCATATTGTATGAGGGTACTACTGCCACCACGACTCCCCAGACAAGCAGGGCCTCAGTGCCTATAACTACAGAGCAAAGCATCAACAATGAAGCTAAGATTTCTTCAGTCTCAATCCAAAGCACAAGAAATCCACTAAAGAGTGATGCCATGGCACGCCTAACAGACACTCTTATAACCACAACAGCACCAGGTACCACAATGGCTGCCGTGACCAACTCTGCAGCAGTAACTGATGTGAATGATGCTTTGGTTATACTACAGCAGATCAGTTGGCAAATAACCAAAACACAACCTCTGCTACAAAAACAGGGCCAACTGACATACCTGCCACCGCTCTCCCGTTTTCTTCGTCTACTTCCAACAATCCCCTAATTCTGACCACACCTATTAGCAGCGACATAAAATCAACAATGCTGACAGCTCTCAGTGATGTCACAGGGACTGAAAGTAGAAGAACAGCCACGGAGAACGGGTTAAATAGTTTCCTCTCTGACTTGGCCACTGAAAAACCTAGTCAAAATCAAGTTCAACACCCCAACCGGACAATCAACACATTCCAAGCTACCGTCCTTAACACTCATGCTACATCTAGTGACATTCCGAAAACCACCACACATCCCAAAACAAATGCAGCTTGGATTACATCCCCAACAGTGCTTACCAACACCTTTAACACTCTGGCATTCACTGGGCTTGCTGTAAATGCAAATGGTGAAAGAGACATAAAGGATTTGTCAACTGCCATGTCTGCCACCAGTATTTAGATGTCACATCCACTGACATGTCACCGACACCTTCTTTTCATAAAACATCAATGGACTCTGCGTTTAATGCGTCACCGGCCAACACCATCAGTGGCACACTAAAACCCACAGCGTCTACTTTAATGATACCCACCTCACATCCGAACACCCCAGTCGAAAACTGGACATCAAACACACACCCAACCAGTACTACTGGTGATCTGAATCTAGCCAGTGATTCTGCCCCTACCACTGTAACTTTAGCCACAGACAGACTCCTAGAAGCAGGTAAAAGATCAGAAATCAATCCCCCAACTTCACTGACCACAACACACGTAAGCACTCAGTCCTTCCCTGTTACGCAAGAATACAAGAAAACCACAGATGTCTCTGTAACAGTAACGAACCATCAAAGATTAGCTGCAACAAGCGATAGCAAATTATTGAGCAGTTGGTTTCCCAATCGCATGGTCAGTCCCTCTGAAGAAGCAACTACATCAAGCAATGATCTTTCAAGAAGCACAGATCTGACCACCTCTCCGTTACCAAATACCAGGCCTACGTACTTGTTTCCAGTACACCTGTCTCAGTTCAAAGTTCTGATAGTTTCGGTGCCCTCAGTGTCAACAGAATAACACACAACATGACCTTTGGTGTCCCAACAACTTCTACTGAGACCCCAGTTAGCAACGCAGCTGGCACAAACACAGTCTCAGAATCCAACAACCTATTACTATCTACTGCCAGTCAGGATTGGTTGTCAAGTGCCACCTCTGAAACGACAACCCCAGTATGCCAGGTGTCCTCATAAACAACTGGACCACCAACACAATTCAAAGCAGTTTACGTTTTGAACCACAATCCAGCAGTGACACCATGCCCACCAAAGACAGGCTTGTTTCAACCAAAGAGTCCCAGACTACCACTGATGCATTGATTACCAGCCCTCTTCTTCAGTGAAAGCTCTGTCACCGCAGCAACTAAAGTATTAGGGGAGAAAACCGGAATGTTTTCTCACAGATGACAATGGTTTATCCGCCATATTGTATGAGGGTACTACTGCCACCACAACTCCCCAGACAAGCAGGGCCTCAGTGCCTATTACAGAGCAAGCAGCATCACAATGAAGCTAAGATTTCTTCAGTCTCAATCCAAAGCACAAGAAATCCACTAAAGAGTGATGCCATGGCACGCCTAACAGACACTCTTATAACCACAACAGCACCAGGTACCACAATGGCTACCGTGACCAACTCTGCAGCAGTAACTGATGTGAATGATGCTTTGGTTTACACTACAGCGCATCACTTGGCAAATAACCAAAACACAACCTCTGCTACAAAAACAGGGCCAACTGACATACCTGCCACTGCTCTCCCGGTTTTCTCGTCTACTTCCAACAATCCCTAATTCTGACCACACCTATTAGCAGCGACATAAAATCAACAATGCTGACAGCTCTCAGTGATGTCACAGGGACTGAAAGTAGAAGAACAGCCACGGAGAACGGGTTAATAGTTTCCTCTCTGACTTGGCCACTGAAAAACCTAGTCAAAATCAAAGTTCAACTACCCCAACCGGACGATCAACACATTCCAAGCTACCGTCCTAAACACTCATGCTACATCTAGTGACATTCCGAAAACCACCACACATCCCAAAACAAATGCAGCTTGGATTACATCCCCAACAGTGCTTACCAACACCTTTAACACTCTGGCATTCACTGGGCTTGCTGTAAATGCAAATGGTGAAAGAGACATAAAGGATTTGTCAACTGCCATGTCTGCCACCAGTATTTCAGATGTCACATCCACTGACATGTCACCGACACCTTCTTTTCATAAAACATCAATGGACTCGGCGTTTAATGCGTCACCGGCCAACACCATCAGTGGCACACTAAAACCCACAGCGTCTACTTTAATGATACCCACCTCACATCCAAACACCCCAGTCGAAAACTGGACATCAAGCACACACCCAACCAGTACTACTGGTGATCTGAATCTAGCCAGTGATTCTGCCCCTACCACTGTAACTTTAGCCACAGACAGACTCCTAGAAGCAGGTAAAAGATCAGAAATCAATCCCCCAACTTCACTGACCACAACACACGTAAGCACTCAGTCCTTCCCTGTTACGCAAGAATACAAGAAAACCTCAGATGTCTCTGTAACAGTAACGAACCATCAAAGATTAGCTGCAACAAGCGATAGCAAATTATTGAGCAGTTGGTTTCCCAATCGCATGGTCAGTCCCTCTGAAGAAGCAACTACATCAAGCAATGATCTTTCAAGAAGCACAGATCTGACCACCTCTCCGTTACCAAATACCAGGCCTAACGTACTTGTTTCCAGTACACCTGTCTCAGTTCAAAGTTCTGATAGTTTTGGTGCCCTCAGTGTCAACAGAATAACACACAACATGACCTTTGGTGTCCCAACAACTTCTACTGAGACCCAAGTTAGCAACGCAGCTGGCACAAACACAGTCTCAGAATCCAACAACCTATTACTATCTACTGCCAGTCAGGATTGGTTGTCAAGTGCCACCTCTGAAACGACAACCCCCAATATGCCAGGTGTCCTCATAAACAACTGGACCACCAACACAATTCAAAGCAGTTTACGTTTTGAACCACAATCCAGCAGTGACACCATGCCCACCAAAGACAGGCTTGTTTCAACCAAAGAGTCCCAGACTACCACTGATGCATTGATTACCAGCCCTCTTTCTTTCAGTGAAAGCTCTGTCACCGCAGCAACTAAAGTATTAGGGGAGAAAACCGGAATGTTTCTCACAGATGACAACGGTTTATCCGCCATATTGTATGAGGGTACTACTGCCACCACAACTCCCCAGACAAGCAGGGCCTCAGTGCCTATAACTACAGAGCAAAGCATCAACAATGAAGCTAAGATTTCTTCAGTCTCAATCCAAAGCACAAGAAATCCACTAAAGAGTGATGCCATGGCACGCCTAACAGACACTCTTATAACCACAACAGCACCAGGTACCACAATGGCTACCGTGACCAACTCTGCAGCAGTAACTGATGTGAATGATGCTTTGGTTTACACTACAGCACATCAGTTGGCAAATAACCAAAACACAACCTCTGCTACAAAAACAGGGCCAACTGACATACCTGCCACCGCTCTCCCGGTTTTCTCGTCTACTTCCAACAATCCCCTAATTCTGACCACACCTATTAGCAGCGACATAAAATCAACAATGCTGACAGCTCTCAGTGATGTCACAGGGACTGAAAGTAGAAGAACAGCCACGGAGAACGGGTTAAATAGTTTCCTCTCTGACTTGGCCACTGAAAAACCTAGTCAAAATCAAAGTTCAACTACCCCCAACCGGACGATCAACACATTCCAAGCTACCGTCCTAAACACTCATGCTACATCTAGTGACATTCCGAAAACCACCACACATCCCAAAACAAATGCAGCTTGGATTACATCCCCAACAGTGCTTACCAACACCTTTAACACTCTGGCATTCACTGGGCTTGCTGTAAATGCAAATGGTGAAAGAGACATAAAGGATTTGTCAACTGCCATGTCTGCCACCAGTATTTCAGATGTCACATCCACTGACATGTCACCGACACCTTCTTTTCATAAAACATCAATGGACTCGGCGTTTAATGCGTCACCGGCCAACACCATCAGTGGCACACTAAAACCCACAGCGTCTACTTTAATGATACCCACCTCACATCCAAACACCCCAGTCGAAACTGGACATCAAGCACACACCCAACCAGTACTACTGGTGATCTGAATCTAGCCAGTGATTCTGCCCCTACCACTGTAACTTTAGCCACAGACAGACTCCTAGAAGCAGGCAAAAGATCAGAAATCAATCCCCCAACTTCACCGACCACAACACACGTAAGCACTCAGTCCTTCCCTGTTACGCAAGAATACAAGAAAACCTCAGATGTCTCTGTAACAGTAACGAACCATCAAAGATTAGCTGCAACAAGCGATAGCAAATTATTGAGCAGTTGGTTTCCCAATCTCATGGTCAGTCCCTCTGAAGAAGCAACTACATCAAGCAATGATCATTCAAGAAGCACAGATCTGACCACCTCTCCGTTACCAAATACCAGGCCTAACGTACTTGTTTCCAGTACACCTGTCTCAGTTCAAAGTTCTGATAGTTTTGGTGCCCTCAGTGTCAACAGAATAACACACAACATGACCTTTGGTGTCCCAACAACTTCTACTGAGACCCCAGTTAGCAACGCAGCTGGCACAAACACAGTCTCAGAATCCAACAACCTATTACTATCTACTGCCAGTCAGGATTGGTTGTCAAGTGCCACCTCTGAAACGACAACCCCCAGTATGCCAGGTGTCCTCATAAACAACTGGACCACCAACACAATTCAAAGCAGTTTACGTTTTGAACCACAATCCAGCAGTGACACCATGCCCACCAAAGACAGGCTTGTTTCAACCAAAGAGTCCCAGACTACCACTGATGCATTGATTACCAGCCCTCTTGCTTTCAGTGAAAGCTCTGTCACCGCAGCAACTAAAGTATTAGGGGAGAAAACCGGAATGTTTCTCACAGATGACAATGGTTTATCCGCCATATTGTATGAGGGTACTACTGCCACCACGACTCCCCAGACAAGCAGGGCCTCAGTGCCTATAACTACAGAGCAAAGCATCAACAATGAAGCTAAGATTTCTTCAGTCTCAATCCAAAGCACAAGAAATCCACTAAAGAGTGATGCCATGGCACGCCTAACAGACACTCTTATAACCACAACAGCACCAGGTACCACAATGGCTACCGTGACCAACTCTGCAGCAGTAACTGATGTGAATGATGCTTTGGTTTACACTACAGCGCATCACTTGGCAAATAACCAAAACACAACCTCTGCTACAAAAACAGGGCCAACTGACATACCTGCCACCGCTCTCCCGGTTTTCTCGTCTACTTCCAACAATCCCCTAATTCTGACCACACCTATTAGCAGCGACATAAAATCAACAATGCTGACAGCTCTCAGTGATGTCACAGGGACTGAAAGTAGAAGAACAGCCACGGAGAACGGGTTAAATAGTTTCCTCTCTGACTTGGCCACTGAAAAACCTAGTCAAAATCAAAGTTCAACTACCCCCAACCGGACGATCAACACATTCCAAGCTACCGTCCTAAACACTCATGCTACATCTAGTGACATTCCGAAAACCACCACACATCCCAAACAAATGCAGCTTGGATTACATCCCCAACAGTGCTTACCAACACCTTTAACACTCTGGCATTCACTGGGCTTGCTGTAAATGCAAATGGTGAAAGAGACATAAAGGATTTGTCAACTGCCATGTCTGCCACCAGTATTTCAGATGTCACATCCACTGACATGTCACCGACACCTTCTTTTCATAAAACATCAATGGACTCGGCGTTTAATGCGTCACCGGCCAACACCATCAGTGGCACACTAAAACCCACAGCGTCTACTTTAATGATACCCACCTCACATCCAAACACCCCAGTCGAAAACTGGACATCAAGCACACACCCAACCAGTACTACTGGTGATCTGAATCTAGCCAGTGATTCTGCCCCTACCACTGTAACTTTAGCCACAGACAGACTCCTAGAAGCAGGTAAAAGATCAGAAATCAATCCCCCAACTTCACTGACCACAACACACGTAAGCACTCAGTCCTTCCCTGTTACGCAAGAATACAAGAAAACCACAGATGTCTCTGTAACAGTAACGAACCATCAAAGATTAGCTGCAACAAGCGATAGCAAATTATTGAGCAGTTGGTTTCCCAATCGCATGGTCAGTCCCTCTGAAGAAGCAACTACATCAAGCAATGATCATTCAAGAAGCACAGATCTGACCACCTCTCCGTTACCAAATACCAGGCCTAACGTACTTGTTTCCAGTACACCTGTCTCAGTTCAAAGTTCTGATAGTTTTGGTGCCCTCAGTGTCAACAGAATAACACACAACATGACCTTTGGTGTCCCAACAACTTCTACTGAGACCCCAGTTAGCAACGCAGCTGGCACAAACACAGTCTCAGAATCCAACAACCTATTACTATCTACTGCCAGTCAGGATTGGTTGTCAAGTGCCACCTCTGAAACGACAACCCCCAATATGCCAGGTGTCCTCATAAACAACTGGACCACCAACACAATTCAAAGCAGTTTACGTTTTGAACCACAATCCAGCAGTGACACCATGCCCACCAAAGACAGGCTTGTTTCAACCAAAGAGTCCCAGACTACCACTGATGCATTGATTACCAGCCCTCTTGCTTTCAGTGAAAGCTCTGTCACCGCAGCAACTAAAGTATTGGGGAGAAAACGGAATGTTTCTCACAGATGACAATGGTTTATCCGCCATATTGTATGAGGGTACTACTGCCACCACGACTCCCCAGACAAGCAGGGCCTCAGTGCCTATAACTACAGAGCAAAGCATCACCAATGAAGCTAAGATTTCTTCAGTCTCAATCCAAAGCACAAGAAATCCACTAAAGAGTGATGCCATGGCACGCCTAACAGACACTCTTATAACCACAACAGCACCAGGTACCACAATGGCTGCCGTGACCAACTCTGCAGCAGTAACTGATGTGAATGATGCTTTGGTTTACACTACAGCGCATCAGTTGGCAAATAACCAAAACACAACCTCTGCTACAAAAACAGGGCCAACTGACATACCTGCCACTGCTCTCCCGGTTTTCTCGTCTACTTCCAACAATCCCCTAATTCTGACCACACCTATTAGCAGCGACATAAAATCAACAATGCTGACAGCTCTCAGTGATGTCACAGGGACTGAAAGTAGAAGAACAGCCACGGAGAACGGGTTAAATAGTTTCCTCTCTGACTTGGCCACTGAAAAACCTAGTCAAAATCAAAGTTCAACTACCCCCAACCGGACAATCAACACATTCCAAGCTACCGTCCTAAACACTCATGCTACATCTAGTGACATTCCGAAAACCACCACACATCCCAAAACAAATGCAGCTTGGATTACATCCCCAACAGTGCTTACCAACACCTTTAACACTCTGGCATTCACTGGGCTTGCTGTAAATGCAAATGGTGAAAGAGACATAAAGGATTTGTCAACTGCCATGTCTGCCACCAGTATTTCAGATGTCACATCCACTGACATGTCACCGACACCTTCTTTTCATAAAACATCAATGGACTCGGCGTTTAATGCGTCACCGGCCAACACCATCAGTGGCACACTAAAACCCACAGCGTCTACTTTAATGATACCCACCTCACATCCAAACACCCCAGTCGAAAAGCTGGACATCAAGCACACACCAACCAGTACTACTGGTGATCTGAATCTAGCCAGTGATTCTGCCCCCACCACTGTAACTTTAGCCACAGACAGACTCCTAGAAGCAGGTAAAAGATCAGAAATCAATCCCCCAACTTCACCGACCACAACACACGTAAGCACTCAGTCCTTCCCTGTTACGCAAGAATACAAGAAAACCTCAGATGTCTCTGTAACAGTAACGAACCATCAAAGATTAGCTGCAACAAGCGATAGCAAATTATTGAGCAGTTGGTTTCCCAATCGCATGGTCAGTCCCTCTGAAGAAGCAACTACATCAAGCAATGATCTTTTAAGAAGCACAGATCTGACCACCTCTCCGTTACCAAATACCAGGCCTAACGTACTTGTTTCCAGTACACCTCTCTCAGTTCAAAGTTCTGATAGTTTTGGTGCCCTCAGTGTCAACAGAATAACACACAACATGATGGTGTGTCCCAACAACTTCTACTGAGACCCCCGTTAGCAACGCAGCTGGCACAAACACAGTCTCAGAATCCAACAACCTATTACTATCTACTGCCAGTCAGGATTGGTTGTCAAGTGCCACCTCTGAAACGACAACCTCCTATATGCCAGGTGTCCTCATAAACAACTGGACCACCAACACAATTCAAAGCAGTTTACGTTTTGAACCACAATCCAGCAGTGACACCATGCCCACCAAAGACAGGCTTGTTTCAACCAAAGAGTCCCAGACTACCACTGATGCACTGATTACCAGCCCTCTTTCTTTCAGTGAAAGCTCTGTCACCGCAGCAACTAAAGTATTAGGGGAGAAACCGGAATGTTTCTCACAGATGACAACGGTTTTATCCGCCATATTGTATGAGGTACTACTGCACCACAACTCCCAGACAAGCAGGGCCTCAGTGCCTATAACTACAGAGCAAAGCATCAACAATGAAGCTAAGATTTCTTCAGTCTCAATCCAAAGCACTAGAAATCCACTAAAGAGTGATGCCATGGCACGCCTAACAGACACTCTTATAACCACAACAGCAACAGGTACCACAATGGCTACCAGCCCTCTTGCTTTCAGTAAAAACACTGCATTATGTGACTCCAAATTAGCTATGGGATCTTCCAGTGTGTCTTTGACCAATGACTCTCTTTCCTCCTTTTCATCTTTTGAACATTTTATTTTGACCACCACACCTCTGTTTCAGTCATCTACTGTTCCAGGGCAAAACACTAAGTTTTTTTCAAGTCCACATCTCTCAACTTCTAGTCCAGATCCACCATGTCTAATAGACCCAAATACTCACCTAATGTCACCAAATCCCCCCCTCTTCCCAAACCAAAACCTTCCCATTACCTAAAACTCACACCCTCTACATATTTGGGACCATGTCCTGAAACAATCACAAAACCTATCCGTTATCCTGAACTAAATGTTCCTACTATGTCAAGACCACATCCTCAGCCAGGTCCAAAGCCAAATCCATACCGTTACCCAAAACCAAATCTCCCAACTCTGTATAGACCTCTTCCTCTACCAGCTACAAAGCCAAACCCTTACCAGTACCCCAAACCACACCCCCCGACTTTGTTGAGACCACGTCCTCAACCAGTTTCAAGGCCAAACCCTTCCCGTTATATAGAGCGAAATCCTCCCACTCATTTAAAACCTTCTTTACAATTAGCTCCAATGCCAAAGCCGTCTCGGTTCTTGGAACCAAATTCTCCCCCATTGTCAAGACCACGTCCTCAAACAGCTTCAAGGCCAAAGCCTATCTACTCTCCTGAACAAAATCCCTTAACTAAATTAAGACCTCGTCCTCATCCAGATTCAAGGCCAAGGCCAAAGCCTTCCCATTTCTTGGATCCAAATCCTCCCACTAACGTAAGACCTCATCCTCATCCTTCTTCAAGGCCAAAACCTTCCTATTTCTTAGATCCAAATCCTCCCACTAATTTAAGGCCTCGTCCTTATCCTGCTTCAAGGCCAAAACCTTCCCATTTCTTGGTTCCAAGTCCGTCAACTAAAATAAGGCCTCGTCCTCATTCAGATTCAAGGACAAAGCCTTACCATTTCTTGGATCCAAATCCTCCCACTAAAGTAAGACCTCATCCTCATCCTTCTTCAAGGCCAAATCCTTCCCATTTCTTGGAATCCAATGCTCCATCTAAATTAAGACCTCGTCCCCATCCAAATCCCTCCCGTTTTCTGGAACCAACAACTTCTACTCACCTGAGGCCTCACCCCCAACCAGCTCCCATATCAAAGCCCTTCCATTTCCTTAAACCAAGTCTTCTCATTCGTCCAGAGCTGGTTTCAAGGCCAAAGCCTTCTGATTTACAAGAGCCAAATCTTCCCACTCAGCTGAGACCTCACCCCCAACCAAATCATAGGCCAAAGCCCTCCCGTTTCTCAGAACCAAAAACCCCTAGTTTGTTAGGACCTGGTCCCCAACCAGCTCCAATGCCAAAGCCTTCCCATTATCTTGAACCAAGTCCTCCCACTCGGTTAATACCACATCCTCTAAGGCCAATGCCTTCTCCTTACCAGGAACCAAATCTTTCCATTCTGTTAAGGCCTCGTCCCCAACCAAGTCCAAAACCTTCCCGTTATCTAGAAAAAAGTCCTCCTACACTTTTCAGACCTCATCCCCATCTTCCCTCAAGACCACAGCCTTCCCATTTCTTAGAACCAAATCCTCTTACTCGGTTAAGACCAAGTCCCCAAATGGTTCCAAGACCAAAGCCTTCCCTTCTCCTGGGAACAAACCCCTCTTCTGTGTTAAGACCTCATCCCCAAAAAGCTTCCCTACCAAAGCCTTCTCTTTCTCGAGATCGAAGTCGTCCTACCTTATTAGGACCATATTCCCGACCGGTTCCAGTGCCAAGGCCTTCTCATTTCCGAGGACAAAATCCTCCCACTGTGTTAAGACAACATCCCCAGCTTGCTTCAAAACCACTGCATTTCCAATTCTTGGACCCCAAACCTTCCCCTTTGTCAAGACCACAACCTGCTGGGTTTCTGCAGCCAAAAGATCCAAACTTTTTACAGGCACATCCTTTGTCCCTCTCCAAACCCCAGCTACCAGGACTCCATAGACCGGAGAGTACAATATCAAAACCTCAGCGCCCACACTTTGCTAAGCAACAAGGCTCTTTTGTTTCAAGGCTGCATAAGCCTAATCTTTACCAGCCAGAAAATCCCATTCATTCCAGGCCTTTTAACATCGCCAGGCCAAGACCCGGTCCCGTTTTTAGGGTGAGTCCCTCAAGCGCACAGAGACCACAGTCCCCTAATCTCTACAGGCCACAGCCTGCAGCTATATTCAGACCACGAAAGTTTAACATAAAAAGACCAGATCCACCTTTCTTCCAAAGGCTGCCCACCTGAATTCAGCCCCAACTTCAACAGAGAACTCTTTTCGATAAGAGACTTGTTAAATCATAGTAAGTTTTTCACAGGGAGTGTGAAAGAACATCAAAAGTGTATATGTACTGGCATCAGATGAAAACTACATTATCAGAGGACCATGAGTCTGAAAGCTGTATCAAATACTAGAGATTAAATGAGCCAGAAATTCATCATCAGCTCCTCACACAAGCAAACTTAATGTCTTATGACCCAAGCTAATATTTGAGCTGACCCTCTAAACATGTGATTCACAGAACTCCAGTCAAACAGAAGTATTTAGTGGTGATGTCCATCTATGTGGACGCCATGTCCTAAGAAGTTAAGAAGCAAAATGAGAGCAAATGTTTTTTTTAGATATGACACTAAAATGACTCACAATGTGAGGACAGCTGCTGTGTTATCTGAACTGCAGTGATGCTCATCTAATTCAACTAGAACCTCAGGATTTTTGACAGGTCTGTCAACACTGATGATGCTTCCTTTCAGTCCTTTTTATCTTTTCTTTGATGAGGTTACCTTTCTGCATTGCTGCATGTTATTGTTTTCAAAACTGACAAGTATTTTGGATTCTCAAGAAAATAAAGACTTGTGATGAAAATCTTCGTGAGTGTTTGAGTCTCTATTTTGAATCTGGTCTCCTTAGAGGGACGATGGGAGAACAACAGTTCCCCCTAAAACAACATTAGTGGAATTATAAAGAGAAGAGGTTCCTGTAGACCAGGGGTGTCCAAATCCAGGCCTCGAGGGTCGTCCTCCTGTTGGAAACCCTACCTTCTCTGTTGTTGGACCAGGTGTGTTTCCCAATGAGAAGCTTCTGTGCCAGGTTGGTTAGAAAACATGTAGGAGAAGAGGCCTCAAGGCCTGACTTCAGACACCCCATAGTTTAGACATGACCAGACTGAGATGTTTCAGGCATGTTCAGAGGAGAGACAGTGAAGATATTGGTGGAAGGATTCTGAGTCTATAGGTGCAGGAGAGTGGTCCAGGGGAAGACCAAAGATGGTTTCACAAGTTATTGATGGAGACATGAAGGTATGCTGTTTGAAGATGCAGAACACAAATGGATGAAGCTGATTGGCTGTGATGACTCCTGATGGGATAAGCCGAAATGTAAACAACTGCAGGATATGTTGTGGAGAAGCTTTAACCCTAAGCCCAGAAGGATAAAATCCAAACATGCATTTCAAATGTTTGTCCCAGAGGTGGGAATGAAAATGGTCATGTAGGCATGTCTCCTTGGTTCATCTTACGGCCTGTGATCATGTTCCTTTTTGAAGAAACAAACTAAAACAAGCTGAAACTAAAAGTCTTTACCTGCCTCCAGTCATTTCCTAAAGCAAAGAGGTTAAGCTCCAGACCTTCAGGAGTGCCGTCCTGCTGGTTGTCCTGATGCCGTTGGGCTGGATCAGGAACGTTTGAGGAACATGTGATCAGTATGAAACATTCTATGAACTTCAGACTTGAAATGTCCAAACATCTTCAGTTTCAGCAGTTTTAAGCCAAGATGAGCCTGTATTACACGTCCTCCATGATGTCCTTCATTACAGCATGGGGGGGGGGGGGGGGGGGGGGGGTGTCACATTGAAAACCAAAGGGGTGTTTGGTCATCTTTATTTTATCTGTTGGACTTTAACTCTCAGACCCAAGTGATGACTCACAAACAGCAGCCACACAAAACTCATGTCAAACCAACCATTTTATTGATGGTTACCATGGCGATACAGGGGTCATTCGTTAAACTGTTAGAAAGGTTTCCTGCGGCGGCCGACCCCCCCCCCGCTGGACTCAGAGCGAGGGCAGGTCACCAGGAGCAGCCATTCGAGAGGATTCCTGTCTGGAAGAGTTACTGCATTAAGGCAACGTGTGCGGCGCAGAAGGCGTGTCCTCAGAGCGCGGCGAGGCCTCGTGGCGCCGCGTCACAGCTTGGCCTTGTTCATGCGGCCCATCAGTTTCTCCAGTTTGATGGCGAGCGTCATGTCACCTTTGATCTGCAGTTTCCCAGACATGAAAGCCAGAGTGGGCTTCAGCTTCCCTGAAACGATGGGCTGTTACCACGGTGATGACGGTCGCCATGGCTGCAGCATCACACCAGAGCTTACCTGAAAACATTTTACTGAAGTCCCCAGAGTCCATCTTCATGACCACGTCGGCTTTAAGCGGCGGGTCGCCTTTCCCCGCGCTGCCAGCGCCGTTCTTCAAATCCAGGAACCAGACGCCAGCGTTCTCCCCTGAGGACAGACGGGAACGCTTAGGACACGCCCACCGAGGGGGCTGCTCCTCGCTGCAGCGGCGCTCTCCACTTTACCTGACAGGTCAAACCTGTAGACACCCTGCGTTGATTTGACGACGTCCTCACTGAGAACGCCTCTGATGACATCAAACGTGCTTTCTATTGGTCCACTGGAGAGGGGCGGAGCCGAGGACACTGGTGGGGGTTTGAAGGCTGGGGTTGCCCCTAGCAACCATGAAGAGGAGAGTCACCTGACACACAGGTTGTCCGAGCATCAACCCCCCATGCCCCGCCCTCCAGGACCCCGGCTGGACTCACCGTGCTGCTCCATCTGCTGGACCAACACGTCCGGGCTTTCGTCCAGGAAAAAGTCTGGCAGCAGAGGGTGACCTGTGGACCAATCAGAAGCCTCCGTGAGCATCAGCTGGGCTGCCAGGCTCCAGCTCAGAAATGTCCTCACCCTGGATGGACGGCGTACGGCTCAAAGTTCTGGACGCCCTGCGCTCTGAGGACGTCCTCGTCCACCAGGAAGTGACCCGTGTAGTCCTGCGGTTTGGACAGGATGGCGTAGGCGGCGTCCGCCATGATGTCTGCCGTACGACACTGTTTGGCCACGCCCTCTCCACCAGCATGTCCATGGCAGCCGTTTGGATTGCTGGATGGATCAACACAGCTGCAGTCATGTGACCTGCTCCTCACCCTGGAGACGCTGCTGTTAGCAGGCTAGCACTTAGCACGCTAGTTGTTACCCGTTTTGGGCCAAAGGGCGTTTATGGCGATCTGACCCCGGAACTCTTCAGCCATTCCCAGGACGCACATGGACATGCCATACTTGGCCATGGTGTAAGCTGATGAACCCGAAACAGAGGGCGGGGTTAAAAATGTGGGACCGGGGGAGGTGGGGTCGGGGTGCCATATTTACCCGTGTGGTTCTTGAACCAGACCGGGTTGAGGTTGAGGGGCGGGGACAGGTTCAGGATGTGAGGACTGCGACTCTTCAGCAGGTGAGGGATGACCAGTTTGGACCTGGCGACACAAACGCAGGTCAGCTGACTGATGATGTCACAGGTCAGAGGAACCGGCGCCGCCTGTCGCTCTGCCTGCTGTGAGAGCAGCAGCTGGAAGCTCCGCCCCACGGCCGGGTCTTACGTCAGGTAGGTTCCTCTCAGGTTGATCCCCAGCATCAGGTCCACCTTCTTCATGGGGGTCTCCAGCGTCCCGGTCAGGCTGATGGCGCTGGCGTTGTTCACCAGGATGTCGATACCTGCGGCCACAAACATCACCTGCCGTGATATCACGGTGAGCGCAGAGGTGGGCGTGTCCTGACCTCAGAGGTGAAGCCCCTCCTCCAGCAGACAGGCTCTGACCTCCAAACGTGTCGACGGCTTTCTGAACAGCTGATCCGATCTGCTGCTCGTCTCGGATGTCCACGACGCACGGCAGCGCCTTCCCCCCCGCCGCCTCCACTGCACAGAACACGTCCAGAACGGGTTTGAGCCCAAACGGGCTTCAGCAGAGTTCTGAGGTCATCTTCAGAACACGGCAGGTTTTACTTCTGCAGACCTCATGTTTGGACTTTAAAACTAAACGGACGGATCATGTGTCCAGTTAGGGACATTAACTGTATATAGAGAACTGGACTGTGGGACTCCTCCCCCTCAGCATCCAGACAGGAAGTACCTGCAGAACCATGTAGAAATAATCAGCTGTTATCTGTCATTCTATTGGTCAGAATCTACATTTGGACATTTTTTGGATAATCGTTTTTCTCTGCAGTTCAAGTTATTCTGGTTACAAACTGACCAATGAGATGTCTCATTAAAAGTAGGCGGAGCCTGCTGGCTCCCATTTCTTAGATGTTTAAAAAACTGTGTGCATCCTGCTTTTGGTGGAAGGGGTGTGGCCTTGTAACATGCTCTGTCCTGATTGGAGGAAGTGGTTGCCATGGGGGGGGGGCACTTGGTTCAGTTCTCAGATACAGTCAAAGGTGGTTGGTCAGCCAGCAGTTTGCTGAGGCCACGCCCACGCAGACAGGTGTGCCGGCTCACCTTCCTCCGCGGCGGTGTAGATGGTCCCTGGCAGCTTGGGGTGCGGCTCGGCCGTCTTGGCGGCGATCACCACGTTGGCGCCGTCTCGGGCCGCCTTCAGAGCGATGGCTTTCCCGATGCCGCGGCTCGCGCCGGTGATGAAGAGCGTGCAGCCAGCTAGCTTCCTGAACAGGCGCGACAGTTAGCTTACAGCCATCGTTAACACAAACCTACAGCGTCCTCTAGTGGTTGTTAGTGGGAAACAAACGCTAAAAGGCAAATGGGTGAAGGTACGAAAATAAGGAAAATATCAGAATAGATCTAAAAACATCACAGATCAGTTGCTCCTGAGTATAAGTCGCACTCTGAGTATAAGTCGCTCCTGAGTACAAGTCGCTCCTGAGTATAAGTCGCTCCTGAGTATAAGTCGCGCTCCTGAGTATAAGTCGCGCTCCTGAGTATAAGTCGCGCTCCTGAGTATAAGTCGCACTCCTGAGTATAAGTCGCACTCCTGAGTATAAGTCGCGCTCCTGAGTATAAGTCGCGCGCTGAGTATACTCGCGCTCCTGAGTATAAGTCGCACTCCTGAGTATAAGTCGCACTCCTGAGTATAAGTCGCACTCCTGAGTATAAGTCGCACTCCTGAGTATAAGTCGCACTCCTGAGTATAAGTCGCACTCCTGAGTATAAGTCGCACTCCTGAGTATAAGTCGCACTCCTGAGTACAAGTCGCTCCTGAGTACAAGTCGCACTCCTGAGTACAAGTCGCACTCCTGAGTATAAGTCGCTCCTGAGTATAAGTCGCACTCCTGAGTATAAGTCGCACTCCTGAGTATAAGTCGCACTCCTGAGTATAAGTCGCACTCCTGAGTATAAGTCGCACTCCTGAGTACAAGTCGCTCCTGAGTACAAGTCGCTCCTGAGTACAAGTCGCTCCTGAGTACAAGTCGCTCCTGAGTACAAGTCGCACTCCTGAGTATAAGTCGCACTCCTGAGTATAAGTCGCTCCTGAGTATAAGTCGCACTCCTGAGTATAAGTCGCACTCCTGAGTATAAGTCGCACTCCTGAGTATAAGTCGCACTCCTGAGTATAAGTCGCACTCCTGAGTATAAGTCGCACTCCTGAGTATAAGTCGCACTCCTGGCCAATCTATGAAGAAAAAAAACCTGATTCATCCACCTTATTCCTGGGATTGCTGATGGAAAACAGGTTATGGGTGCAACTCCCGGAAGTCACACGGCGCTGTTGGTTTCCACTGAAAGTTGGAGGTTTTGCTAGCTTTAGCGGTTTTGTTAACTTTAGCGGTTTTGTTCGCTTTAGCGGTTTTGCTCGCTTTAGCGGTTTTGCTCGCTTTAGCGGTTTTGCTCGCTTTAGCGGTTTTGTTCGCTTTAGCGGTTTTGCTCGCTTTAGCGGTTTTGTTCGCTTTAGCGGTTTTGTTAACTTTAGCGGTTTTGCTCGCTTTAGCGGTTTTGTTCGCTTTAGCGGTGCATACAAACTTTAGAAGCGTGTTTTATTAAATCCCTCAAAAGTTTCAGTTCAGGTTCATGTTGTGCAGCTCGTGGTTGTTCTAACATCCAAACTAAATTAAATGTGTCTTAAGGAGCGTTGTGTGGAACATGGACCGCTGATGAAGAGGGAGTGCAGCTGTCCTCCTCTGACAGATTTTACCGTCTATCAGGATGAAGGCAGAAGGATGTGGATGAAAATGTAAATCTTAAGAATCCACATAAGACTTTATATGTATGTTTGTGTCATTTTGTGGATAAAGAACCACGGAGGAAAACATTCTGGTTGGGTTCCTGCAGAGACTCCGGGTACTGCAGAGACCTGACAGCAGAGTCACAGAGCAGGAAGATATTTCTGTGGAATTGCTGCATCTCCTGGTATCAGATATTCAAACATGTTTAAACCACAGCTGACTTTAACCATGAAACGGGCTAAAGCTACACCGTGATGCAACCCTCATTGGCTCTGGCAGCATGTAAACACAAACACGTGAAGCCATAAAGTTACAATAGATCAGCACTGTGTGCAGAAATAATCATCTATGAAGGTATTGATATGTCTCGGAGCTTTAAGATTGTTCAGAGCTTCAACATCTGCAGCAACTGAACTGAGAAAGTAGCTAAAAATGCTACTATATGTTATGTTTGGACATTTTTTAAGGTCATCCTTCAATTTTAACAGCACCAGAATTGTTACATCTCCTCTTTTAAGACATGACAGCTGCTGTTCCCACATTTATATGTAGTTATAGATCCAGAACAAGAAGAACTGCACTGTCGGCTCTACAGTTGGAATGTAAATAAATGCTACTTCCGGCGTCTACAGGAAGTATCACCATAATTCACGCAAAGGCTCATGGGAGATAGGAATAAAGTGGATACTCCGGAAAATCTGATAAACTCCAGAGAAAAACAAATCTTCATGTTTTTAAGGTCAAACAAAAAACAAATCAAAACAAACATTCTGTTACACGCGTGTCCTCCAGTCTGCATTGATCTCTGATCAGTTTGATTGCTGAATCATGTTCAGTTTTTAACCATTTTCATTTCTTTCAGAACTTTTGATGTTTTCTTCCAGAACTTATATTTTCTTAAATGAGCTTTTCTGGGTTCTGTTCGTCAGGATGAAGATGTTCGGATTCTGTCGACTCGATTTCTGATTCTTGAATTTAGAACTTTGGAAAAGCTGGAGTTGTGATGTTTGAGACGTTCACATCTCCGTCCTCCTTTAGTTTTTGATCAAATACTGTCAATGAACAGAACCAGAACCAGAACGGGTCGTCCAGCACCGACACGCTGAAGTTCTTATTCAAACCTGGAGTTGTAGAGTTAGATCCAATGTTTCTACTAGAACAGTTCTGGTAAATGTTCTGGAGAGGATGTGGACCGGGATGGAGGGTTTAAGAACCGGGACAACCGGTCCAATCTGTTGTTCAGTTTAGATTCTGTACATTTACCAGCATGAAGCCCAATGAGGGAACTGTAAACAGCAGAATCTGTTCTGGATCAGAACCAGGTCCAAAAGTCTGCAGGACTCTTGACGTTTCAGTGGAACTCTGGACAGAAAAGGTTCGGTTCTGCAGCAGAACGTTAGAACCTCGAGGACAAAGACCAGCAGCACGTGACCGGTTCTGGACGACTGGACTCGAGTGGAGTCTATTCAGTCTGTTTACACGGAAGGAATAAAGTCCAGCTGCGGCCCAGAACACGGAACCAAACGGATGTGGGTCATGAAACTTTTCCGTCATCGAGCCGGAACCTCCAGTACCGAAAGTCCAGCAGGTTCTGAGTCCGGTTCCGATACGGCTCTGACGGATTATACCTCGAACTGCAGCCGATCCGAACCGAACTGTTCTGACCCGGGCTCTGCGGGGGTTACGGAGCTCGGGTCCGAAAGCTTCACGTGACAGTTTGGCGCGCAGGTGTTCCGTGTGCACGCGCACGCGCTTACCCCGTGTTCTGCAGCATGGTTGCTCAGGTGTGCGTGGACAGGTGCGCGGTCAAAGCGGCAGGCGGTCAGCGACGATCTTCACCTTTTACCCAATTACACAAGCCCCGCCCCGGAAGTTGGCGTCATTTCTTCTTCTTGGGTTTAGGGGAGAACTGGACCCGAACCTGCCACCTGCTGGACCGGAGTGTAAGTGTCGGACCGACCGTGGTTTGTTCCTGCAGGTTTTTTGACAACAATGTCTTCACAGCTTTTTGGTTATTGGAATGAATGACGTCACTGATATAGAATCTGGAGAAACCTGGTTTTCTCATTGACTGTATAAGGAGAACTGGACTGAGCATGCCCTCCTCCTTCCGTGTTCCATACATTGACTGTATAATGGAGAACTGGACTGAGCATGCCCCCCTACTTCCGTGTTCCATACATTGACTGTATAAGGGAGAACTGGACTGAGCATGCCCCCCCTCCTTCCGTGTTTCCATACATTGACTGTATAATGGAGAACTGGACTGAGCATGCCCCCTCCTTCCGTGTTCCATACATTGACTGTATAATGGAGAACTGGACTGAGCATGCCCTCCTCCTTCCGTGTTCCATACATTGACTGTATAATGGAGAACTGGACTGAGCATGCCCCTCCTTCCGTGTTCCATACATTGACTGTATAAGGAGAACTGGACTGAGCATGCCTCCTCCTTCCGTGTTCCATACATTGACTGTATAAGGAGAACTGGACTGAGCATGCCCCCTCCTTCCGTGTTCCATACATTGACTGTATAAGGAGAACTGGACTGAGCATGCCCCCTCCTTCCGTGTTCCATACATTGACTGTATATAAGGAGAACTGGACTGAGCATGCCCCCTCCTTCCGTGTTCCATACATTGACTGTATAAGGAGAACTGGACTGAGCATGCCCCCCTCCTTCCGTGTTCCATACATTGACTGTATAAGGAGAACTGGACTGAGCATGCCCCCCTCCTTCCGTGTTCCATACATTGACTGTATAAGGAGAACTGGACTGAGCATGCCCCCTACTTCCGTGTTCCATACATTGACTGTATAAGGGAGAACTGGACTGAGCATGCCCCCTCCTTCCGTGTTCCATACATTGACTGTATAAGGAGAACTGGACTGAGCATGCCCCCTCCTTCCGTGTTCCATACATTGACTGTATAAGGAGAACTGGACTGAGCATGTGTTCCATATAGGAAGTACCACTGGGTCCCATTGACTTCCATTGAGATCTTTTACTCTGTAGAAATAGATTTAGAGGCTCAACGCCGTTAAACCGGGTGGAAAAAACACAAGAAGTTGAAAGTTAACGCGGACGCCAGCGTATACAGTCACTGGTTTCAATATGGAAATAGATGATTAGAACCGAGAATGTTTATGTTTGTGTGGAGACACATTATTTAGCTCGACAAAAAAGTGGCGGTGAAAGCGGCGGCCTACTTTCAGAGGAGAGGAGGTCATGCATTTCAATGGGAGACCTCATGGCTCCAGATGTCCAGTATTTTTACAGTCAATGAAGTTTTCTGCCTGAATATTTATGGGATTTTGACCAAATAAGAATCAGTTTTATTATAAAGACATTTTCATCTCTCTAGATTTCACCTGTAGAGAAACAGAATAATACATCTTTACATAATAGGTTGAAGCAAACGTCCACTTATTTTAAACAGATTTTAACATATTCCACAACAAATGCACAATAGTCTCATCAGAATCAGAACAAAAACTACAAAGAATATCAATGTTCAGTTTAAATCTATATTGCATATAAGTCTGAGATGTATCATTTTATTTCCTTGATTTTAATAGTGACTAAAAACGTATTGAGTATCAGCCAAACCTGCGTCCATGTTGACAGTCACAAACCTGTTCCAATACGATACACTAGATATATATAGATCCTATAGAGATATATATATATATATATATATATATATAGATATAGCTATAGATCCATATATATATATATATATATATAGATCCCATAGATAGATATAGATCCTATAGCATATATATATCTATAGATCCTATAGAGATATATATATATAGATCCCATAGATAGATATAATCCTATTAATAGATATATATATCTATAGATCCTATAACTGATGCCGATTCTCCAGGAAGGACAGATAGATTATATGTGGATAGAAATTCCTCATAAGTCGTTACATTTCCACGTGGAATGTTACGAGAATAATGTTTGTAGAAAAATACTTCTGTTCTTCACTAAAAGTCAGAATTATTCCAAAAAGAATCTGATGAGATTAAATATGATGTTTTTCAGATCAGATCCTGTTTGTGAAAGTTTGAAGGAAGTTTTTCTATCGTAAAGTTTCACAGCAAAAAGAAATGACAGAACTCCAAGTTTATCAAAAATACATAAAATTCCATAAAGAAATCTGGTTTTCATGAAGTTTTTCAACTATTTTATTTTGAGAACATTATTAAAAGTAGAAAAATCAGGAAAGTTCAGTCCTCCACTGTCTGACCACAGATCTATGAATGGATTCATCCTCAGGAATGAAAGAATCCATCGATGTTGCCGTGCAGGAGAGCGAGGACGCCGCGTCGACCAGCCGGGACGACGACCAGCCGACGACGACCAGCCGGGGACGACCAGCCGGGACGACCACCTACTGCAGATCTCTGTGTTTTGATCATTGGGTTGTAGTTTCATTTCTCTGTCTTTCTGATCTTTAGTTATGTTTAGATCTACAGAAGTTCCCTTTTCTTTGACAGAAATATGAGTTACATTTAAGGGGAATAATTGACATTCCTTTACATTTTGAAAACGTTTCAATAAGCTTTGAAACCTCTTGAACTTGAGGTATTTTTGAGGCCTAAAGCGGAGAAACGCACTAACACATCTGGATTTATAGATCTACAGAACACAGAACAGCCTCGTCTCATCCCTGACGGGAGCTTTCCCGTTCCTTAAAGCCTTCTGACTGCATTCCACTCATATTCACCCAAACAGAGTTTCTCAGGACGATGAAACATGAAAGATGTTTGTCAGTGTCAGAGAAATCCAGAAGAATCAGGAAAGTTCTGAATCATCACTAGATCAGGGATCAGCCTGAACATCCTGCGTGTGAAGCGCTTCAGGAGGAGCAGCAGGGGGCGGGGTCTACTGGTGTCAGGTGAGGCACGGCTCAGCTGTGAAGCTCCGCCCTCCCTGTGGATCCCTCTGATTCATGCATTTATAAATACAGACGATCTGTGATCCTGCAAATGAATGTGGCATCATGTGGGCGGGGCTTCACTGCACGCTGACCCAGAGTGAAGACGTCCGAAGTGTTCTCAAAAGGTAAAACTTTATTGTTGGCACAGTCCTCGGCTGTGATTGGTTCCTTCCAGATTACAGCAGATAGTTATTAAAAAACACAAACAATGCTACAATCTGATTGGACGACAGCAAAGAGGGTTCATCTGACACCAGGATGACATCATCACCCAAACCCTCAGAGGCTACGCTAAGAGCTACAAGCTAGCCGTGAAGCTAAACAGGTGCGCGCGGTGCACAGGTGCGCTCTGGACACACCCACACACGGAACAGCCGTTTGGTCCGGCGCTTTCTTCTGAAATGCTGTGACCTGTTCATCAGAACACTGATTCTGAGTCCGACCCGAACCACCGGCGGGTGGGCGGAGCGTCGACGCGGAGGCTCAGATTACGGGAAACTTGATGTTGATGTTCTGAACCCTCAAGACGGTCTCTGAAGTCTTGGTCCACCAGAACAGAACCGACGGCCCGTCCTCTGGGTTCATTTCTGCGAGCAACGTTTGCCGCCGTTTCTCATGATCAGACTCGTTTGTTTGTAACTTACTTCCTTAAAAAAAATAAATAATAAACTTTATAAAGAAACAACAAAAGACCTGACATGGGGGGCCCTCCATCCTGATTGGCTGACAGCTGTCGTGCATCATCAGTGGGCGTGGCCTCTCTGTTCTTTCATAGCACCAAAGGAAATATAAATAGTAAAAAACACAGACTCATGCGCGCTCTCACTCCTTTGGTTTTCCTTATCAAAGAAACCATCCCGACTCCTGCAGGGCGCGGAACGCCCGGCTCCGCCCCCTGCAGCTACACGTCCAGAATCTCCTCGGCCGTGCCGCCGCAGCGCAGCCGGTACCGGCCCGTCCTCCAGCTGATGGTGGGGTCCCACAGAGCCGACAGGAAGATCTGCACGGCCATGGACTCGCGGATGAACCACGCCACGGCGAAGTCCAGCTTGGAGAAGTTCAGGGGGCCGCCCTGCCAATGAGGTCATCGGTGAGTCAGAGGAAGCCCCGCCTCTCCTGCACCTGCGCGGGTGGGAACAGAGCTCACCTGCACTCCGGTCAGCTGGATGTAGTCGGCGATGAACCAGGCCAGACAGTGACACATGAAGAAGACCATCATGTCCCACCTGCAGCGGGGGAGGGGCACAAGGTGAGCGTGAACCCGACAGGCCCCGCCCAGCAGCTGCGCTGCGCCCCGCCCCGCCCAGCAGCTGCGCTGCGATCGGACAGACCTGAAGACGTGATGGGCGGCCCAGCCGATGATGAGGCTGGCGAGGAAGCACTCGGAGACGGGCTCCAGCACGGTTCCAGGCAGCATGTTGATCCTCAGCTTGGTCCACCTGCACACAGGTCGGATCAGAACCCAGGTTCTGCTCGGTCCGCCTGCACACAGGTCGGATCAGAACCAAGGTTCTGCTCGGTCCACCTGCACACAGGTCAGATCAGAACCGGTTCTGCTCGGTCCACCTGCACACAGGTCGATCAGAAACCGGGTTCTGCTCGGTCCACCTGCACACAGGTCGGATCAGAACCCGGGTTCTGCTCGGTCCACCTGCACACAGGTCGGATCAGAACCCGGGTTCTGCTCGGTCCACCTGCACACAGGTCCGATCAGAACCCGGGTTCTGCCGTTCTGGGCCTCAGGCCAGCATTTCCCTTTAGGGGAGGGGTCACACTCCACATGTGACCTCATCATAAAGTGACTCCAAAAGCAAACGATGGTGTTCTGGCCGTTAGAGACCGGTTCTGATCCGGTCCAATGGAAGGTTCTGGTGTTTGTAACAAAAACACAGAAAATGAGGATTTCAACTGTTTGAACTAAAGTCAAGAAGATGAAAAATGCAGGTGATGAAGAGAAAACAGTGGGCGGGGCAAAGACGTCCCCATCAGGTGTTTCTGACCCGATCCGATTCAGAGTCATTGGATTCTGTGGATCTGTCGATACCGAGTCCTGATCCGATACTTTTATAACACATTTAAAACATGAACAAACTGAATAAACAGATTTGTCTCTTATTTATATCTCATTAATCTTCTTTTATCATTAAAACTTCAATAGAACTCTTCAGTGAAGAAGCTTTAATAAACAAGTAAAAATAGAACAAATATAAACTAGAAATAAATCCTATTTTCTTCTTCTATAAGTGATAATTATTCATGTGAGAAAGTTTAGTGACTTTAACTTTAATATCTTTAGTTATTGAACATTTTTGACCAAATGTGATTCCTGTCTTCATTTAGAATTCTTAAAATAAATGATGTTTTATCATGAATGTGATGAGTGTTCATGACTAGATCAGATCATTATTCATTTTCATTTATTAGTTTTTTAAGATTATCTGCTTCTTTTTCAGTTCTTCAAACATCACATTTTCAGTTTATTATCAGAGTAGTTCATTTTCTTCACTTTTATTTCTCTTTCAGATCAATAAAACAGGCATATCAAAGGACAGCTCGGGTCCTGAGGAGTTCAATCACGGTGCTAGCATGTAGCAGTTAGCATCTGCTGTTTAGCATCTGTCTGCAGCAGGAAGAGTTTAACATTAAAAGAAACAAACTCTGTCTTTTCTGTAGAAATGTCTTTAGAGGTTGTTGTTTAGAGACACTAGCTGTCAGTTTAAAGCCTTTTCTAAAGAGTTATTGATCCTGGAAGTCTGAATCTGTGATCGGCTAGCTAGCCTGATTGATCTGTTTCCATCAGTCTTCTGCTTGAACTGTTGCTGTTTTCCAGGAATAACATTCATGATCTGTTCATGACATGCAGATTCTAGTGGAGATTTATCGAATAAGAAGATTGAAACAGAAAGCTCTGATCAGAAGAATAAATGAAGTATCTGATCCTGATCTGATCCAGTCTTCAACCACGTGATCGGATCAGAACATCCCTAGGGCGGGGCTGCAGCCTCTCTGCTCCGCCTCAAACAGATCCATGTTTCCTGGTCTGAGCTGGAATCTGGATCAGAACCAGAACCGTAAGCCTGGATAGAAACCACGTTAGCTTAGAGATGTGAGGGGCTGTAAGCTAGAGGGAATGATGGGACGCTGGTGGCGGCTTACTTCCACAACAGTCCCGCCCACAAATCAGACGTGAATGTCTGATGAAGTTCTGCTACTCTGTAGAATCTACGTCTACAATCATGAACCGGGACGATTCTGACCATCAGGACCAACAGATGATCCACCACCAAACCGGACCCCTGACGAGCATTTGTCCAGACCTGACCGGACGCCGGGGTCACCGCAGGCCGACCCACGCCGTCGCTCACCTGATCATGCGGGACTGGAACTGGCCGATGGAGTAGGAGCCAGAGTTCTGCAGCGCCACCTGTGTCGCCATGGAGAACTTCCAGCCTCTGAGGAGGGAAGACCGGATCAGCACCTGGTTGACGGCGCCGCCGCGCTGCCCCCCCCCCGCCGGCGCTCACCTGTCAGCGATGGCTTTGGCCATGAAGTAATCCTCAGCGATGTACTGGGCGAAGGCGATCAGCCCGCCGGCCTGGTCCAGCACGTCCTTCCTCATGAGACACGACATTCCCGTCACGCACTTGATCCCCGTCACGTTGGCTGAGATGTAGGAGCGGGGGTGTGACGTCCCGAAGTACACCTGGAGACAGGTGAGCGCCGTCAATATACCACGACGGTCCGGTCGGCTCCACCGGCGCCGGACGCTCGACGCACGACGCACCTGCTCGAGCGTGGCGGCGAAGCCTTGGCGGTCTGCGACGTACGGCAGTCCGTGGACCAGACCCACTTTCTCCGTCATCTGATTGGTCAGGTCTGTCAGGGTGTCCGGTTTCACTGCCCCCCCACAAACACAGGTCAGTTTCAGCAGGAAGGAGGGATCAGAGCGCGGCGCCGAGCACGGCCTCACCTCTGATGCCGCTGTCACAGATCCACACCAGCTGGTACTTGGCGCCTTCGTAACCCGGCATCAGGTTGTTGATCTTCGGGTTGATTCCCACCTTCTTCCCTCCTGAAGACAGAACGTTACCTCTGAGCAGACGCTCACCTGAGCCGCGGCTCGGGCGAGCGGCGGCTCAGGTGAGCTGCGGGAGGTGAAGTGACGAGCTCACCGATGAACAGGCGCGCGTCCACGTTGGGGTACTTCCCCAAAAGCTTCTTACAGACGTCCACAGCGGGGTCGTCCAGGTCCTGAACGCACAGCAGGATCTCGTACTGCAAACACCACACCGTTACCCGTCTGACCCCTCCCCCACACACCCGTTACCCCGTCTGACCCCTCCCCACACAACCCGTTACCCGTCTGACCCCTCCCCACACACCCGTTACCCCGTCTGACCCCTCCCCACACACACGTTACCCCGTCTGACCCCTCCCACACACACGTTACCCCGTCTGACCCCTCCCACACACACCTGTTACCCCGTCTGACCCCTCCCACACACACCTGTTACCCGTCTGACCCCTCCCCCACACACCCGTTTACCCCGTCTGACCCCTCCCCCACACACCCGTTACCCCGTCTGACCCCCCCACACACACCCGTTACCCCGTCTGACCCCTCCCACACACACCCGTTACCCCGTCTGACCCCTCCCCCACACACCCTGTTTACCCCGTCTGACCCCTCCCCCACACACCCGTTACCCCGTCTGACCCCTCCCCCTCTGTTACCCGTCTGACCCCTCCCACACACACACCTGTTACCCGTCTGGTTTCTGACCCCTCCCACACACACACTGTTACCCGTCTGACCCCTCCCACACACACCTGTTACCCGTCTGACCTCCCACACACACCTGTTACCCCGTCTGACCCCCACACACACACTGGTCCCCTCTGACCTCCCGCCCCCCACAGCTGTTACCGTCTGACCCCTCCCCCACACACCTGTTACCCGTCTGACCCCTCCCACACAACCCACACCTGGTCCCCCTCTGACCCCTCCCCCCACACACCTGTTACCTAGCGTCTGACCCTCCCACACACACTGGTCCCCCTCTGACCCTCCCCCCCACACACCTGTTACCCCGTCTGACCCCCCCCACACACACCTGTTACCTGGTTCCGTATGTGTGCCCTTTGACCACAGCTACGTCGTCTGACCCTCCCCACACACTTGGGACCCCTCCTCTCACCTTGGGGTAGTCCAGAGTGAAGAAGGTCTCCAGGTTGGAGATCAGGTTGGGGTCGACCCCCTTCAGCGGCTTCAGCAGAGAAACTCCCGCCAGCTGAGCAAACGGCTGCTTGACCTCTGACCTCTTCTTGTGGAGGTGAAGGCGTCTGAAACAAAAGGTCAAAGGTCAGAGACCCGGATCAGAACCTGGGCGGGAAACGTTGGCCCGGTTCTAGATGAACCAAGCCGCCCCCCCCACCACCACAAACACGAAGCGAACGGGAAACCGGAACGCGCGCAGACGACCGGCCGCTAGCTTAACGCGCACATCAGCGGTCAGAATTAGCTCAATTAGCTCAATTAGCTCGAGCTAGCGAGCACCGGTTAGCGGTTCCCCGGCGCGCGGACATTCACCGGCGGCTCGATCCCCGCGGCCAACCGCCAGAGCGGCGGCCGTTAGCCGTTAGCCGCGGCGGCGCGCACTCACACGTAGATGATGGACATCAGGTGCATGAGCCACAGCACGAGGAAGAGCACGAGGCCGAACACCGCGAGGCCCTGCATGGCCAGCTCCAGCGGCGCCATGGCGCAGCGGACGGACGGACGGACGGACGGACGGGCGGGCGGGCGGGCGGCCGCCACAGCTCGCTCGGCCTCCGGTGTAGTCGGGCAGGACGCCGGCGGGCGGCGGTCCGTCACAGCGGAGCCACCGATCCGGCCGGACGGAACCGGAAACAGGCTGGACCTCGAGCTCCGGCAGTCGGGGGCCGCGGGCGGGCGGCGGGGATCGGCCGTTTGACAGTCAGCAGACCGGCCCACGATCAGCTGACCAACCGGGAAAGACGGCGAACAAACAGGAAGTCATCCCGGGCGGAGACTTCCGGGACCCTTCAAAATAAAAGCCCGCCCAGATAGCGTCCTGACGCCGCGAGCTGCGATGCAAAGAATGTCGGGAATCTGAGCGTTTCCTCGGCTGCTCGAGAGTCTAAAGCAGCCTTCCTCGTTCGTCAGATGTCTCCAGATTCTGAACGAACACTCCAGGTCCAGATCATCAGCAGCGAGCAGTACACACACGGGTCTGAAGGTTCTGCTCCATCATCTTATCTGCTCAGAACATTCTGACCATCAGAACAGGAAGTTCCTGCAGCTGTTGAGTCACGTGACCACAGTGGAACCAGATTGCTTCACTCAGCTGCGTCATGTAAACAGACACACCTGTCAGTTTCCAAACACCAATCCACCTGCTGAGGCTGTGCGACCGAAACTGAACTGGATCAGAGACCGGGTCACCTCAGAACTTCCTGAGAGCCGGGGGGGACGCCGTCTGAGGAGGTCAGCTGGTGAGGAGGTCAGCTGGTGAGGTCAGCTGGTGTCAGGTGTTCCCCCCAAAGAGATCTCCTTCCTGTTTCTGAGAACCTGCTTTGTTTGGTTCACAGACGTCAGCAGCATCGCTGCACCTGTTATCTGATCTTCATGTAGTACCTGGACAGGTAAAACACATCAACCTCAAAACCTCAGTTAAAGTAAAACATAGAGAAATACATCAAAAATACAAGAAAATCATCATAATCCATATAAAATACATATAACAGTAATAAAATACACACAGTAAGAAACAACAGAACTGTTATAAAAGAATCCAGAACGAACTCTGATCGAGGGAAAACTTTATTTAAACTCAGATTAAATGCAATCAGATGATCTGATCTCGGATTAAATGCAGTCAGTCCTCTTGCAGTAAGCAGCTAGCTAGCTCCTCCTCCAGCAGCTAGCTGGCTCCTCCTCCAGCAGCTAGCTAGCTCCTCCTGCAGCTAGCTGGCTCCTCCTCCAGCAGCTAGCTAGCTCCTCCTCCAGCAGCTAGCTGGCTCCTCCTCCAGCAGCTAGCTGGCTCCTCCTCCAGCAGCTAGCTAGCTCCTCCTCCAGCAGCTAGCTAGCTCCTCCTCCAGCAGCTAGCTGGCTCCTCCTCCAGCAGCTAGCTAGCTCCTCCTCCAGCAGCTAGCTGGCTCCTCCTCCAGCAGCTAGCTAGCTCCTCCTCCAGCAGCTAGCTGGCTCCTCCTCCGGCAGCTTCATCCACACACGCTTCCATGTCCTCCGTCTGCAGATGGGCGGAGCTTGACCACGGACACTCCGGGTTCTCCTTCCAGCTCTCCTCCTGGTTGTTGTAGACCTCCTGCGAAGCACAGTCAGGTGACGCAGGCTCCGCCCCCGCAGCGTGGCGGCCGCCGGCTCCTACCTTCTTCCATATGGGCACGCGGGCCTTCAGCTGGCTGATGCAGTGCTGGACGGCCTGCTGGCCGTCGTGGCGGTGCGGAGACGAGATCGCCATGGCGACGCTGGCCTCGCCCACCTTCACCCACCTACGGAGACAGCTCTCAGGTGAGTCTGGCGTTTGGCCGCCGGAGGCCGTGGAGCTCTCACCCCAGCCGGTGGTGGACGCAGATGTGCCGGACGGCGGGCCAGCGCCCCCGCAGGTCGGCGCAGAGCTTCCTGAACTCCGACTGGACCATGGACTCGTACGCCTCGTAGTGCAGCCCCACCACCCTCCGGCCCCCCACCTCGTCCTCCCGGGTCAGTCCTGCACAGAGGACGCCAAAGTCCTGAGTCCTGCGGAACGCCATCTTTCCTGTCCGTCTGAAGCGCTTCCTGTCACCTTCAGAATAAAAGTCTGAAATAACCTAAAGCCGTCCCCCCAAACGTACCCAGAAAGACAGAAACGGCTCCGCAGGAGCGGCTGCTCACTGCATCCACCACGTCCTGCAGGACCAGGGGGTCCCGGCTCAGCCGGCAGACGTCGTCCTGCAGGACCAGGGGGTCCCGGCTCAGCCGGCAGACGTCGTCCTGCTGCCACATGTCTGACCGTCTGAGAACCGCCTCCTCCTCGCTGGACGACTGACCGTCTAGCCGCCGCTGAGCGGAGGAACGACGGCCACCTCGTCGCCGTCCCTCAGAACCACCAGCTGCTCCGCCACCGGGACGTACTGCTGACTCACCGCCAAGACCACGTGACCCCGCAGCGCCGCCAACCTGCAGACAACAGTCAAGTCAGGTCGCCAGAGGTCGCGTCGGGCCGTCGGAGGCCGGGTTACAAGTTAGAGGTCATGTCAGGTCGCGTTATGCTGGTTCCTGGGCGCTTACCGGGGGTGTCTCTGCTGTAGCAACTCCCACAGTTCCCTGCTGCTGATGGGTGTCGGCACAGAAACAGGCTCCTCCCCCTTCAGCCCGGTCAGCTCAGCACTCTGACCAAAGTAGATGACGCTCACCTGCACACAGAACCACCTGTACGAGCTCTGGACCACCTGAGATGTACAGACGATCAGCTGAGTGGGAGGAGCGATGAGCTCTCTGCTTCCTGATTGGCTGAATAAATCAGACTGAGGATGTCCGGGTTCATGAATGCACCACACTGGCCTGGGTTCTGTAGCGGTCGGGCTTTAGGGTTCTGTTATTGGCTGAAAACAGAAAAAAGGGAGGGGCCTGGAACGAAGGAGGAGTATAGCTCCACCCACAAATCAAAACTGGACTAACCACAACGGTTGGGGGGGGGGTTCGAGGACGAGTTCTACTGCAAAGATCGGATTCATTTGTTCTTCAGGCTCCGCCCACATCCAGTTAATTCAGACGACGTCAGTGAGCAGTGATTGGTCTGAGTCATCGTTTCTATGGACATCACTCTCACCAATCAGGAGTGATCTAGCTGGAAGGCCGCGCCCCTGAGAAACCCGACTTCTTCTGAGGCGTCTGATTGGTCCGTTTAGAACGACAGAGAAGTATCAGATGATCAAGAAGATGTTTCAAATCCATCAGATCCAGAACCTTCATCCTGACAACAGCTGGTTGTGTCTAGATAGAAGTCTTCTGCAGGTACTTCCTGTTTGGAACGCCGGGGGGGCGGGGCCTCTCGGGCGGCAGAGCCACGTGGACTCTTTGATCCGGCACTAACGGTTAAGATCACGTCAACACAAACAGCCTCAGCGCGTTTTCCTGTAGACCCGCGGCAGGTAGGGGCTTTTATTTTGAAAGGAAGCTGTATCCGCTGCTGTCAAAATAAAAAAGTTAAATTAATAGTTAAACTTCCTGTTTCAGTCATGTAGAAAGTAGAACTCTTAGTCCTCTTTCTGAGTGGGTCAGGAGCCAGAACGCTCTTCAGATGGGGGGGGGTACATTCAGTCAAACCGGACCTTTGCAGAACCACCAGCTCGTCCACAGACTTCCTGTTCTTCCGGGAGCAACAGGACAGTTTTATTTGGGAGATGACATAAGAACAACAGACATTTGCATATCCAATCACAGTTCACGGTTCAGGCGGAAGTTCCGGTTTCCTTATAAGGTGTAATAAGGTGACTTCACTGGTTTTGGAACTGGACATCAGCAGGGAGGAACCTTGAGTCTCACGGGACAGTGATCCAGCTCTGAGTCTCAGCTGATAAAGTCTGAACATCAGAGAATGAGAATCATCTCTACAGTCATCAGAGATGTTCTCATGACGATGAAAGGTCCAGTGGGACGGAGCGGTTCTGACTCGGTTCTGGACCCTGCACTGACCGCGTGACTCCCTACAAAACTCCCAAGATGCACCAGGGGCGAGTCATGAGCGCATAGAGCGTTCATATGAACAGAAACACGTGACAGAAAACACGCGCGCGAGCGCAGAAGTTCTGTTTCTCTAACCTGCCTGACGTCAGAGCGCAGGCTCGTGCTGCAGACGCACGAGGCGCAGATGTGTCGGACCCCCCCCCGCTCACCTGCGCAGTCATGAAGTCCCTGCAGCTGTCGGAGAACACCTGAGGACCGAGCGTCACGCGCGCGCAGCCAAGTTTCTGCTTCTTCGGTGGTCAGCGCTGCTCTAGCGCCCCCTGCTGGAGCGGAGGACGCCCCCTGCCGGAGCGGAGGACGCCCCCTGCCGGAGCGGAGGACGCCCCCTGCCGGAGCGGAGGACGCCCCCTGCCGGAGCGGAGGACGCCCCCTGCCGGAGCGGAGGACGCCCCCTGCCGGAGCGGAGGACGCCCCCTGCCGGAGCGGAGGACGCCCCCTGCCGGAGCGGAGGACCTCCAGACAGAAGTTTCATCCTCAGATTCTCTACATTACACCTGCACTTCTTCATGACGCTTTTCACACTTTTTCTGATGCATTTCTATGTTTATGTACAAATTCTGTCTTTTGAGGAAGTGATCTTATTAAAAGATAAACTTTATTTCACCAACAGGGAAACATTTTCACATTCCCAGACAAAATAATCTGAATTATTAAAACTGTAGCAAGTTTTCCCAGGATTCCCTTCATCCCAAACCCCATCAGATCCAGACCATTTGTCAGCAGGTTAGACTGTTGCCGTGGAAACGCCAGCTTCACACAGCTTTCTTCTAAATAAATATGGCTTCCAGTTTCAGCCGGTTACGGCCTTCCAGTGCTCTCTGATTGGACGGCGCCGCCCTCCAGGCCTCTGTGATTGGCTGCCGCGGTCGTGACGACGCCGTTCAGGATTCAGTCCAGAACGGCGCGGAACGCCGCGATCTCCATCGGCCGCAGCTTAGCCATCCGGGACGGCGTGGCCTCGTCGTGGTCGCGCAGCAGCGTGAGGCCGGAGCGGAGGACGGAGCGGAACTGAAGCGGAGCGAAGAGGTCGTCCAGGTTCACCTGCAGGGGGTCAGAAGAGCATCAGCCTGAAGAGCTCACAACCAGAACCGCGTTTGGACTTCACGCACCTCCTCGTGCGCACTCCACGTGCACTGTGGTGGTGGCTCGGGGGCGGAGCTACATTCAAAGCCCTTCCTATGAAGAAGTAGAGCCACTTCCTGTGAAGGAGCGCCGGCGTCCTGTCGAGACAGACAGCCGGTAAAGAACGTCAGCTTTGAAGGGACAGGAAGAGGCGTGGCCAACAGCCAAGTGACAGCCGGATTCCAATAGGCCACACCCACTGCAGGCCAAACGCCGCAGTGCAGCACTCAGCACTCTGACCACGAGGAGACACACCTGGAAGGTGAGCGAAGGCCAGCCGTCTGCTGAAAAACAGGGCGGAGCAGACGGAGGTCGGTTCACGTTCAGATGAACCAGAACCACGGAGTGATGGCGGGACGGAGCGGCGGTGAGCGGGACACTTCCTGTTCACGACCTGACCTTTCTGGCTGCTCTGCTTCAGGCGCAGCACTCACCTGTTCCCGCTCCAGGGTCCGCAGGTTCAGCAGGTGGACGTCACACGGCAGCGGCGAGCGCAGAGGCAGGAAGGGGCGGAGCTTCGGGAGCTGGCTGTCACTCTGGGTGAACATGGTTATGGGCGGGTGGCAGAGGGAGAGCGAGTCCAGGTGGGCGAGCAGAGACAGGTGATCCATAGAAGCTCCTCCCACTTCCTGCTGGGAAATGGAATTCAGAAAACCTTAAGAAAGAAACACACAAACGACCCCCCCCCCCCCCACCTCACCTGAGGCACCTTCCGGTCCTCCAGCAGCAGGTGATACAGACTTCCTGTCAGCTTGTTGTCCGTCACGCCCTGACCCAGGCCGCGGTTATCGTCCTGCTGCAGCCGGCGGTCCAGGACCACCTCCAGCTCACCTGTAGAGGGGGTGGGGGAGGGGTCAGGGGGGGTCACAAGAGTGGTCATGCGGCTGCAGGTGTGACTCACCTGAGTGCAGCGACGCCACGGCCTGGCTCTGCGCCGACAGCAGCGTCAGGCGGCTGAGCGTGTCCTGCAGGAAGGAGGCGGAGCTCATGGGGTAGAAGTTGGCCTGCAGCGGCAGCTTCTCCAGAGTGCGGCGCTGCTGCATCTGCAACGGTCAGGGGGACCAATCAGCACGCGGCTCGGCAGTGACATCACAGCTGAGAGAGTCGCACCTGGAAGCCGTTGAGGTCGGTGTGGAAGCGGTTGCCGCTGGCGACGTCGCTCTCGAGTCGCATGACGAGCTCCCGGTTAACCTCCGCTCTAATATCTACCGTGTTGGAAATCTCAAGGGATTTCCCAGAATGCCCTGGGAGAGACTCCAGAATCTCATCATCCCAATAACCATCAGCCTTCTGAACTGGTTCCATGACCTTGGAACCTGACAGACACAGCGAAGGGCAAAGGCTGTCCCGTTACGCTCCTACCTTCCAGGTGGAAGAGGCGGACTCTGTGTGTGACGTGCTGGAAACAGGAAGTGATGTCAGAGAAGATGGGGCCCTTGGAGACTCGGACCAGGGGGGCCTCGGAGGAGTAGGGCTGTGGGGGGGATTGATGATGAGTATGAGGATGGAGGAGGAGTCACAGGAAGATGGACGGGCTCACCTGTGCCCCTCCCTGCCCAGGCAGGAACAGGTACGCGCCACTCTTGTCCCTGTTGGTCGTGGTTCCGTACCACAGGAACTTCACCTGGACCCGGCGTACCAGACCGGAAGAGAGGCGGAGCATCTGCCAGCAGAAGCAGTAATGACTGAACGATCAAACATCTCTGACGTCTGGCTTCACAAAAGCTTCACAGCAATGCTGCATTTGGAGACTTTTATTCTGAAGGGGCAGACTTTTATTGTGAAGGGCAGACTTTTACTGTGAAGAGCAGACTTTTACTGTGAAGGGCAGACTTTTACTGTGAAGGGAAGACTTTTACTGTGAAGGGCAGATTTTACTGTGAAGGGAAGACTTTTACTGTGAAGGGCAGACTCTTATTGTGAAGGCAGACCTGCAGCAGCCCCGTCTCGGCTGAGCTCCACAGCTGCAGCTGCTGGTTTCTGAGCGTCAGCTGGTCTGCAGCTTCCAGACGGGACACCTGGAAGTGCTGGGTTGCTACGCTCGGGGGGTTGCCATGGCGATGGATGACGTAGCTGGAGCGGGGGGTGGAGCCTGCAGGAGCTTTGGTCACATGATACACGGTCAACGACAGCGGTGGAAGTTCGGCGACGAAGGAGAGCTGATGAAGAAAGAGGCGGAGTCACACGGTGCTGGTGGCGTCGACGGCGCCGTCGCTGGTCGACGTGTCACCTGGAAGGCCTCGTTGGACGCCTGATGAGGCTCCACCCACACTGCAGATATCTGAAGAGGCATTGGCCGCCCCGTCACCGAGTCGACGACGCGAGCGTCCGGAGAGCTGACCACGACGCTGACGACGGAGGAGCGCCGCTGCTCGGTCGGGTTGTAGACGACCAGCGTCCTGAAACCACGACCGACACCTGAGTCTCACGGCCAGGACGCTCGATCTGCTGTTAGGCCACGCCCCTTACCTGGGCTCGTCACTCAGTATGAGTGGCGTCTTCTGGGGAAGAGCGTCCTGAGCGGGGATGACGTCATCCTGAAAAACGATCAGAGTCATCGGTCAGGGGGCGTCGGCACGCCGCGGGGGCGTCGCGGGGGCGCCGGCACGCCGCGGGGGCGCCGGCTCGCCGCGGGGGCGCCGGCACGTCGCGGGCGGGGGGCGCCGGCACGCCGCGGGGCGCCGGCACGCCGGGGGCGCCGCACGGCCGCGGGCGCGCGGCACGCCGCGGGGGCGCGCGGCACGCCGCGGGGCGGCGCGCGCCGCGGGGGCGGCCACGTCGCGGGGGCGCCGGCACGCCGCGGGGCGCGGCTCGCGTCGCGGGCGCCGGCACGCCGCGGGGGCGCCGGCTCGCCGCGGGGGCGTCGGCTCGTCGCGGGGCGCCGGCACGCCGCGCGGGGCGCCGGCTCGCCGCGGGGCGTCGGCTCGCCGGGGCGGGCGGGGGCGCCCGGACGCCGCGGGGGCGCCGCACGCCGCGGGGGCGTCGGCTCGCGTGGGGCGTCGGCTCGCCGCGGGGAAGCCGGCACGCCGCGGGGCGTCGGCGTCTTAGTAGACGCGGGCTCACCGTTTGCAGGAAAGGCTTAGACGGGTCGTGCTGGTACTGGTTCTTGTCCAGGAGGAGGAGCCAGTGGGCGGAGCTCTGTTGGACCTGGCGCAGGTCGAGGATGGCATGGAACAACCTGCGGAGCAGACGTGCAGTCAGATGGCGCCTCGGCCGGCGTGGGAGACGTGCACGTGAGGCTGACGCGTTTAGAGGCAAGCAAACCACGACGACACGCTAGCAACACGCTAACAACATGCTAACACGTGAGGGATGGACACTAATGTTAGAGGTTACCGTTAGAGGACAGATGCAATGGCAGGCTAAATGCTCACACTACGGAGGAGGTACCTGTTCCTGTTGCCATGACGACGCCGTCCTTCAGCAGACATCATGGAAGACAAGATGAAAGAGGCTCAAGCAGACACGCCTGCACAGACGCTCGTGTCTGCGCAGACGTGTCTGCTCAGGGAACGCCTTCACAGCTCATCAGAAACTCAACAGGCAGATCAGTTCAGGTGAGGAACGGCGGCGGCGAAACGGAGACGTCATCCGTCATTGGCTGATGGCTGCTGGTGGGGGCGGGGCAGGTTCAACTTCATAAAAACGGGCGGGGCCTTCTCCAACTCCTCCATGTGAAAACACCGTTTGATTGGTCGTCGTCACTAACGATTTCTTCCTTTGAAGGACACGCCCCCCTTCCCCCATGGGACGAGTTTCCCGCCTTTTTTTGTTTGAACTTTCTCCAAAAAATAAAGTTGTGAAATTTCCATGAACAAGAAACTGATCTGAACTCCTGCAGGAGGAGGACTCTAGGAGGAGAACCTCAACAGGAGGAGAACTCCAACAGGAGGAGAACTCCAGCAGGAGGAGGAGAACTCCAGGAGGAGGAGAACTCCAGCAGGAGGAGAACCTCAACAGGAGGAGGAAAACTCTAGCAGGAGGAGGACTCAAACAGGAGGAGGACTCCAACAGGAGGAGGACTCCAACAGGAGGAGGAGAACTCTAGCAGGAGGAGGACTCAAACAGGGGGAGGACTCCAACAGGAAGAGGAGAACTCCAACAGGAGGAGGAGAACTCCAACAGGAGGAGAACCTCAACAGGAGGAGGAGAACTCTAGCAGGAGGAGAACCTCAACAGGAGGAGGAAAACTCTAGCAGGAGGAGGACTCAAACAGGAGGAGGACTCCAACAGGAGGAGGACTCCAACAGGAGGAGGACTCCAACAGGAGGAGGAGAACTCCAGCAGGAGGAGAACCTCAACAGGAGGAGGAAAACTCTAGCAGGAGGAGGACTCAAACAGGAGGAGGACTCCAACAGGAGGAGGACTCCAACAGGAGGAGGAGAACTCCAACAGGAGGAGAACCTCAACAGGAGGAGGAGAACTCTAGCAGGAGGAGGACTCAAACAGGAGGAGGACTCCAACAGGAGGAGGACTCCAACAGGAGGAGGACTCCAACAGGAAGAGGAGAACTCCAACAGGAGGAGGAGAACTCCAACAGGAGGAGAACCTCAACAGGAGGAGGAGAACTCTAGCAGGAGGAGGACTCAAACAGGGGGAGGACTCCAACAGGAAGAGGAGAACTCCAACAGGAGGAGAACCTCAACAGGAGGAGGAGAACTCTAGCAGGAGGAGGACTCAAACAGGAGGAGGACTCCAACAGGAGGAGGACTCAAACAGGAGGAGGACTCCAGCTGGAGGAGAACTCCAGCAGGAGGAGAACTCCAGCAGGAGGAGAACCTCAACAGGAGGAGGAAAACTCCAGCAGGAGGAGAACTCCAGCAGGAGGAGGAGAACTCTAGGAGGAGGAGAACTCCAGTAGGAGGAGGACTCAAACAGGAGGAGGAGAACTCTAGGAGGAGGAGAACTCCAGCAGGAGGAGGAGAACTCTAGGAGGAGGAGAACTCTAGCAGGAGGAGGAGAACTCTAGGAGGAAGAAAACTCCAGCAGGAGGAGGAGAACTCCAGCAGGAGGAGAACTCTAGCAGGAGGAGGACTCAAACAGGAGGAGGACTCCAGCAGGAGGAGAACTCCAGCAGGAGGAGGAGAACTCTAGGAGGAGGAGAACTCCAGCAGGAGGAGAACTCCAGCAGGAGGAGGAGAACTCTAGGAGGAGGAGGACTCTAGCAGGAGGAGGACTCAAACAGGAGGAGGACTCCAGCAGGAGGAGAACTCCAGCAGGAGGAGAACATCAACAGGAGGAGGAGAACTCTAGCAGGAGGAGAACTCTAGCAGGAGGAGGAGAACTCTAGCAGGAGGAGGACTCAAACAGGAGGAGGAGAACTCTAGGAGGAGGAGAACTCTAGCAGGAGGAGGACTCAAACAGGAGGAGGACTCCAGCTGGAGGAGAACTCCAGCAGGAGGAGAACTCCAGCAGGAGGAGAACCTCAACAGCAGGAGGAAAACTCCAGCAGGAGGAGAACTCCAGCAGGAGGAGGAGAACTCTAGGAGGAGGAGAACTCCAGTAGGAGGAGGAGAACTCTAGGAGGAGGAGAACTCTAGCAGGAGGAGAACTCTAGCAGGAGGAGGAGAACTCTAGGAGGAGGAGAACTCTAGGAGGAGGAGAACTCTAGCAGGAGGAGGACTCAAACAGGAGGAGGACTCCAGCAGGAGGAGAACTCCAGCAGGAGGAGAACCTCAATAGGAGGAGGAGAACTCTAGCAGGAGGAGAACTCTAGCAGGAGGAGGAGAACTCTAGCAGGAGGAGGACTCAAACAGGAGGAGGAGAACTCTAGGAGGAGGAGAACTCTAGCAGGAGGAGGACTCAAACAGGAGGAGGACTCCAGCTGGAGGAGAACTCCAGCAGGAGGAGAACTCCAGCAGGAGGAGAACCTCAACAGGAGGAGGAAAACTCCAGCAGGAGGAGAACTCCAGCAGGAGGAGGAGAACTCCAACAGGAGGAGAACCTCAACAGGAGGAGGAGAACTCTAGCAGGAGGAGGAGAACTCTAGGAGGAGGAGAACTCTAGGAGGAGGAGAACTCTAGCAGGAGGAGGACTCAAAAGGAGGAGGACTCCAGCAGGAGGAGAACTCCAGCAGGAGGAGAACTCACAGGAGGAGGAGAACTCTAGCAGGAGGAGAACTCTAGCAGGAGGAGGAGAACTCTAGCAGGAGGAGGACTCAAACAGGAGGAGGAGAACTCTAGGAGGAGGAGAACTCTAGCAGGAGGAGGACTCAAACAGGAGGAGGACTCCAGCTGGAGGAGAACTCCAGCAGGAGGAGAACTCCAGCAGGAGGAGAACCTCAACAGGAGGAGGAGAACTCTAGGAGGAGGAGAACTCCAGTAGGAGGAGGACTCAAACAGGAGGAGGAGAACTCTAGGAGGAGGAGAACTCTAGCAGGAGGAGGAGAACTCTAGGAGGAGGAGAACTCTAGGAGGAGGACTCAAACAGGAGGAGGACTCCAGCAGGAGGAGAACTCCAGCAGGAGGAGGAGAACTCTAGGAGGAGGAGAACTCCAGTAGGAGGAGGACTCAAACAGGAGGAGGAGAACTCTAGGAGGAGGAGAACTCCAGCAGGAGGAGGAGAACTCTAGGAGGAGGAGAACTCTAGCAGGAGGAGGAGAACTCTAGGAGGAGGAGAACTCTAGCAGGAGGAGGACTCAAACAGGAGGAGGACTCCAGCAGGAGGAGAACTCCAGCAGGAGGAGAACCTCAACAGGAGGAGGAGAACTCCAGCTGGAGGAGAACTCCAGCAGGAGGAGAACCTCAACAGGAGGAGGAGAACTCCAGCAGGAGGAGAACCTCAACAGGAGGAGGAGAACTCTAGTAGGAGGAGAACTCAAACAGGAGGAGGACTCCAACAGGAGGAGAACTCCAGCAGGAGGAGAACTCTAGCAGGAGGAGGAGAACTCTAGCAGGAGGAGGACTCAAACAGGAGGAGGACTCCAGCAGGAGGAGAACTCCAGCAGGAGGAGAACTCTAGCAGGAGGAGGAGAACTCTAGCAGGAGGAGGACTCAAACAGGAGGAGGACTCCAACAGGAGGAGAACTCCAGCAGGAGGAGAACTCTAGCAGGAGGAGGACTCAAACAGGAGGAGGACTCCAGCAGAAGGAGGACTCCAGCAGGAGTTTCTATCCCAGAATGCCCTCTGCTCCCTGCACCTCCTCCCTCCAGGAGATCCCCTCTGCTCCTGGATCACATGACCCTTTAAGGAGGACATCACTTGATGCTGATCACCCACCTGGTTCCGTAGTCCACCACCACCGGATCTCGGCCGGTGCCGGTGATGCCGTCGTGATGCTGGAACAGTCCTAGGCTCCGCCTCCCCGCTACCAGGCGCCGGAAGTGTTCCCGCGCCGGAAACCCTGCGACGAGGTCGCCGTGGAAACGACGCATTTCAGCCAGCGCCAGACTGAAGAGGATCTCCGTGGAAACTGCCTACTGCCACGGGATCTCGTGGAAGCGGGTCAGAAGAATCACGGTGAGGAGATGCCAGAACCAGCTGAGACCGCCCTGACCACGCCCTGACCACGCCCTGACCACGCCCCCTCACCTGAGCGTGGTCTCCAGAGCTCTGTCCAGACGCTTGTAGAACGGTCGGGACGTGTAGTAGCCACTCCAGTAGTGGTCGTCTCTGTCGGCGTAGGTGAAGAAGTCTCCGCTCAGCGTCGGCAGGCTGCTGTGGGCGGCGCCCAGGTGCCGATGGAGCGCTGAGAAGTAATCGGACAACGTGCCAAAGCGCGCCTGAAACGGGTAACCACAAGATGAGCACTGCGTAATCCGATTACAGTCAATAGTCTGATTATAGACCATAATCCGATTACAGTCCAAAGACTGATTTATTCTGTAGTCTGATTACAGTCTGTAGTCTGATTACAGTCTGTAGTCTGATTAAAGTCCACAATCTGATTACAGTCTGTAGTCTGATTACAGCCCAAATCATCATATCTGATTACAGTCCAAAGACTGATTTATTCTATAGTCTGATTACAGTCTGTAGTCTGATTACAGTCTGTAGTCTGATTACAGTCCATAATCTGATTAGAGTCCACAATCTGATTACAGTCTGTAGTCTGATTACAGTCCATAATCTGATTAGAGTCCACAATCTGATTACAGTCTGTAGTCTGATTACATTCTGTAGTCTGATTACAGTCCATAATCTGATTAGAGTCCACAATCTGATTACAGTCTGTAGTCTGATTACAGTCTGTAGTCTGATTACAGCCCACAATCAGATCATAGTTCACAATCTGATTACAGTCTGTAGTCTGATTACAGTCCATCTTTTATTCTATTACAGTTGAATCTTGTTTGTCAAGTCCTGAAGATGACCAATCAGAAGCCGTTTTTCAGATTCTTCTGGCATTAGGGCCTTCTTGCCCCGCCCCTTAAATGTGAGCGGCGCCTCACCTTAATGTGGAGTTCTGGGTGCTGGTCGAAATAGTCAAAGAGCTTCTGGTAGTTGTTGAACTGGGCGTCCCACTCGCTGGACTCCACATAACGGAAGTCATCCCCCAGAGGAACCAGGAGAACCGGAGTGCGGAAGAGGCGGGATTTCTGTCGGTACTGATCCAGAAGCAGGTGGGCTCTGGGAGGAGACCAGTCGGATCAGAACCAGCCTGTCCCGAGAGCCGACACTGAAATGTCCTAGTATGGGAGGGGCCGCTCACCTTTCCTTGACGTTCTTCTCTGTGATTGGCTGCGGGGGGATCCTCCACGGGCAGGAGGTGCGCCCCCCCGGCAGACGGTAGAAGTCGAACTGGCAGCAGACGGCCGGGTTGGGGCCGCACGTGTGCGGCACGTCGTAGCTGTAGAAAGGCATCATGTGGCACGTGATGTCACTGCTGTGGGAGGAGTCTGAAACAGGGACGGTCGTGCTCTTCTGAATCCGGTTTGTTGTGGTTTGGTGCAGACGTGGCGTTCTCTTACCCCAGCTCTGGCGCCACAGGAACTCCAGCGTCTTCTCACGGGAAAAATGCTTCTTGATTGCATAATGAATGCGCTGGATGACCATGTTACGCAGACCCGCCCCTTTCAACAAGTAGGTCATGGAGGGGGAGTGGCCGAACGGGTCTATTGCCCAACCAGTGCTGGGTTTCACTCCTGAAACACAAGGCCCGGGTCAGTGGGGGGCGGGGCACAGAAGCCCCTCCCAGGAGAGCAGGTCAGTACCCAGGTGAGTCTGCAGCCACTGGTGACCCTCCATCAGCTGGTCCAACAGGGCGAAGTAATGAGAGTTAGCTTCATCCGCCATCACCCAGCCGCCGGTCACCATCTCCAACTGCCCCGCCTCCACCAGCCTGACCAATCACAGACAAGAGAGAGGAAATGATCGTCACTGAAACATTGGTTCTCCTCCAGACGGCAGATCAGTCGGAGCGGATCCTGGAGAGATCCTGTTCTGGTTCAGAAAGTTCCCAGTCTGGAGCCTGAAGGAGTGCTTCAGGTGACCTGAGCAGGACACCTTCACTGTTTATAAGAACCCCGCCCCCCCTGGAGTTCCAAACAGGAAGTAGTTCCAAGCAGCCAATAATCAGACTTCTACGTGGTACCGGTCGCTCGATTGGTCAGAATAAACATTCTGGATCTGATATCAATTCAACATCTTGAAAATCCTCTTTTTTCTGTAGTTTCAGTACTTCATGTTCTAAACCGACCAATCAGGTGCCAAAAGAAGGAGGAGCCTCCAGAGGTGTGATCTGCCTGGACCGTCCGGCATCTTCTGGAGGGACGTCTTTACGTCTCACTCCAAGTGTGGAGCTGTCAATCAAGACTCAGACGATTGATTGACAGATTCTCCCACGGCACTTTCAGTGGAGGGGTGTGGCCTTCCAACAAACTCACTCATGATTGGTGACAGTAGTTGCCATAGAAACAACGACTCAGACCAATCCCTGCCGACTGGTTCCAACATGGCGGCGTCCGTGTTGCTGAAGAATGGCGGTTGACGTGGCTTCAACTCCCTGGAGCCAGAGGTAATGCATAGGGGGGGGTCACAGCCACTCTGTCCAGCTCTATTATACAGTCAATGGTTGGACAAGCTTCTTTTAGGGAGGCTGGGATCTCTTCTGGAGTCATGAGGAACTTTTCCATCAGACCTTTGTCGGGGTGCAGCGGATCCCAAAACTCTGGGTTCAGATGGTGTCACGGTTTCAGAGTCACAGGACAAGTGATACGACTATTACCAGCCTGCAGACGAGGGCTTGAACTGGACAAACTGGTTCCTAAACAGATATACAAATGTCTGAAACAACAGACTGGTATTTGTTAGCAGCAGATGAACTGGAACTGGTGTGTACTTGTACAGCGCTTTCCTTCCTAAACATGACGTTCAAGCACTTGACAGTCACAGTCCATTGACCGTACACAGTAACATACGGACGGCGGCTCCACTGACAAACTCTGGCACCAGCTTCTCACCAGAGGAGAAGTGGAGTTCAGCGTCTAGCCCAGTGACGCCTGACACATTTTCAGACAACACACGAATCAAACCTGGTCCGAGGTCGGACGTCCTACCGCTGCACCACAGCCACCCCGTGATGGAGACATAAATGCATACACAGGCTGTCGTAGGGTTCATTAAGACATGCACGGATGACATGGTACCCCAAACCTTCTGCAATTACCCCGACCAGAACCCCTGGGGTACAATTACCCCGACCAGAAACCCCGGGGTACAATTACCCCGACCAGAAACCCCGGGGTACAATTACCCCGACCAGAAACCCCTGGGTACAATTACCCCGACCAGAAACCCCGGGGTACAATTACCCCGACCAGAACCCCTGGGCTCCGGCAGAGCTGGAGCGGGACTCGAGGCTCGCTCTACTGCCTTCAAACCAGGAAACCCTGAAAGCTACAAGGAGACACATCCGACCTCAGGAAGACCGTCGGGACTGCCTAGAGAAGAACAGGAAAAGAGTTGAATCTTCCCAACGGAGCAAACTTCCTCCGGTGCTCAGAAACGTCTCTTCCTGCCCCTGAGCCAGGCTCCATCATCATCATCATCACTACAGCTGTTTTAATATCACGGTTGTAGAGTGTTTGTCAGGACTTCATGTGAGCTTTCCTGCTTCTGCTGGATCTTCTTGTGAGGAAGAGAAACTCCTCTGGACTGACCTCTGGGTAAACTAACAGCTGCACCTTCACTGAGGACCTGTCTGCATCGGGTACAGAAAGCCCGACAGGCTCAAACATGAACTTTAGTACCGTCCCGTTCCGAACCCGTCACCGTGATGCTGGTCCACCTGCTGCAGGTATTCCAGCTTCAGAGTCGAGGAGCGTCTCCAGGAGCGTTCAGTCACACTGATGTTGGTGGAGAAGGCTGACTCTCAGTCTCAACCCAAAGGTTCTATGTTCGGTGTCAGAACTCTGCAGGCCCGTCCAGTAGTCGTTCCATGTCAGATCACAGAAGAGAAGGACCGCTCCAAACTGTTCCTGCAGGGTTGGAATAGTCCAGAATGTTCCATTCACTGGAACTGAGGGTCCTGAAGAACAAGCCCACACCATCATTCCTCCTCCACCAATGCTGTCGGAAACGTTCTCCTGCAACCTCCAAACCCAGACTGCTCCGTCAGGTTTCCAGATGGAGATCCTGAGATCCTGAGAGCAGAACAGTCCAACACCTGGACACCAGGATCAGAAGTGGGCGTGGACACCTGGTTCTGATTTTCTTCCTGTCATCCGTTCATTCATTCATTTCACATGGTTGACGGACATCAGCAGATCCTGGTTCACAGGGTGAATCTGGATCAGATGGAGGAACTTCTACTCTCGTCCCACCGAAAGCTGCTTGAAGAACCAGAACCAGAACTCAGACGGTTACCGTTTGACCATGGCTCTCTTCTGCTCATCGATGTCGTTCCACCATTTGGAGAAGTAGCTGATTTCAGCCCAGACCATCTTCCTCCTGCAGGTCAGAGCGTCACAGCGTCAGCTGATGGCTGACAGGAAGTGGAGCTCCTGGAGAGACAGGAAGTGTCGTACCGGCTGTCCTCGCCCAGCTTCAGGAGCATGTTGTCGAGGATGTGCCGGGTCTGGTCCCGGTAGTACCCGTCAAAAGTCTTCAACCAGCCTGAAACCATCAGCCAGTCGGTTCAGCCTGCCCAAAAACCCAAAGAACAGCTCCTCCTTTATTTGGTCGTTGTGAGAGTGCGGAACCAGGAAGAGTTCCAGCGGCTGCTCCGCCCACTCGTTGCCCTGGTAACTGATCTGGAAGCCTTGCTTCCAGGCGCCGCCGTCGGGGTTATCGAAGGGCAGCAGGTCGTACACGTCCAGCAGCTGAAACAACAAACCTTTTCATCCGCCACGAACAACGGCTGCTAGCATGTTAGCATGGTAGGCTAACCTGCACGCTGGCGGGGCTGTCCTTCTGCCCAGCCAACCGGCAGCCTGGTAAAGGTTCTCTCTGAAAGTGGGAGGAGCCTGCGCTGTCATTGGCCCCGCCCTGTTTGTGGATGTGCAGAGAGTCTCGCAGCATGGCCACCATGCGGTTGTTGCTAACCAGGAGCCGCTCCAGCCCGTCAATCTTGTTCCGGAGGCGGGACAAGTCCTGGAGGGAGACGTGATTGGGTCATTGGTCTGCAGGTGTTTGTAAACAAGCTTGTTGTTGTTTGGAGGAGAGATGCACACAAACACAGCAGTCCAGAACCGGACTTCAGTCATTACAGCACCTGGTCAAACTGTCCCGCAGACCACTCCCCTCTGGGCTGAGGCTCCGCCCCCTGCATTAAGTCAAGCATGCGGTACAGTGACATCACAGCCAGGAAAAAGACTCCTCCCACCAGCACGGCAAGCGCTCGCCCACTTTTCATCTCTGCAGTAAAACACCTTTTATATGTCACAGGTGTATCATGGGAAATGTAGGCAGAACAGGATGCCAGAATTCTCTGACAGACAGAGACGGAGACGTTCATCTGAACACACCTGGTTCTGACCCGGGGCTCCACAGAGACCGGACGACGGAACCAGGCGCTCCGGCCCAGAAGGAACTTCCAGAGAACTGGGAGGAGACAGCAGGCGGGTTTGAGATCACGCAGTGCATGATGGGTAGTTTCTGCTCTGACGTCACATGTCAATCATCATAAAAGTATAACGAGAAAGGGGCGGGTCCAAGGCGCCTAACAAGGTAACTGGAAATTCCAGTCCTTGAGGGCCGGCCTCCTTTACCTGCTCAGGTGTGTTTTATGAAGCGTTTGTGCCTCAGAATGTAAACGACAAGTCAATCCTGGAAATGCTTTTTCATTTTCACATTCTACCTGCATCACTGAAAAGAGGAGCGCTGACGTCATCGTGGTGCGGCCGTGGAACCGCTCACTCAAACTGACCATGACACAGAGCGGGAAAACGATGATGATGATGATGATGATGATGATGATGATGATGATGATGATGATGATGAAGAAAATGAAAACGCAGTTTAAGAGGACAGTGATGCGGGTAGAATGTGAAGGAAAACGCGATTCAAACGCTTCTATAGTGTTCGGCCGATAAAAGCTGGACTCCGGCCCTCGAGGTCTGGATTTGAACACACACACGTGCGTGCACACACACGCACAGCCCCCGGGTTTTTTTTTTTTTTTTTTGTTTTTTTTTTATTGAAGAACTAGTATACAAACAGTTTACAACTTACAGAACAGTGGAACACAGAGCCAGGGGGTGTTACATACTTTCAAAAAGATTGTAACGAGTACATAAATAAACAGTTTTTAATGCCTTTTTGTTTGTAGAATCACTAATAATCATTTTAAGATAGCAGACAACATAGTTATAAAAATGAATGAAAACTGGATTTTGATTACTGTACTTGCATCTGTGAATGTGAAATTTTGCCAAAATAATTAATAAATTTATTACAAAGTATATGTCTTCTTTAAGTTGTTTTCTAAAAAAAAGAACAAAATATTTTCCCATTTCAAAATAAAGTCCTATGGAGAATGATGGACGATATATTTGTTGAAGTCCTTCCAGAAAGACCTGGTTTGTGGGCAGGAGGTCCAGAAGAGGTGCTGAACAGTTTCTGGGTGTTTCCACAGAAGGAACAATTTACATCAACGTCCCGTTTGAACTTACACATAAACTGGTTCACAGGATAAAACTTGTGTATAATTTTAAAAGAAACTTCCCGAATCTTGTTTGTTATTAAATATCTATTTGGAATGACCCAAATCTTTTTCCAGTTTATATCTTTAACAAAGCTATTCCAATAAAATATAACATGGGGAACAGAAACTAATTCTTTTTGGAACAGATTACGGATATTTTTATTACTTAGCTTATGGTTTGAAAAACAAATCCTACCAACATATGATTCTGAAATATTACTGATCGTAATGGGTCCAATAGAAGGAGAAAATACATTTCTGATGAGAATAATTATACCTGTGGGAATTGCATCATAGACTAACATACTCTTTTGGTGTAACTGGGAATTTAAAATGATCTAGAAATTCAGTATAAGACATTAATTGTCCATGGTTATTAAACAGTTGATTCACCAAAAAGATCTGTTTATTGTACCAGTTATTGAGAAAAAGTGATTTATTTTTAAAAAGAATGTTTCTGTTGTTCCATATGAGGCATTTATGTGGTGAGAAATTGTGCTTATAAATGAGAGACCATGCTAAAAGAACCTGTTTATGGAACATTGATAAGTTTTCCTATATTATAATTACACTGTAAAATAAAATTTAAGCCACCAAACCTAGAGAAGATATATTGAGGAATAAAATTCCATATTGAAGCCGGGTTTTTGAGGAAGTACCTGGCCCACACAGCCCCCGTGACGTCACAACAGATCCAGAACTGGGATCTTTTTACTGTAGATTTGAACAGCAAATCTGTTTTACTTTAAGAACAATAAAACGCAGTAAAACCAGGAATTAAATCCAGAAACGAGCAGCGGTTCGTGCGGAAACATGAGCGGATCACACGCAGAGATTCTGATCGAATCTTTGATGCTTTCACTCACCTGAGCCGCTCCGTCCGCCGATCTTCCGGGTTGCACGCGCGGGAGGGCTCGTGCGCTCCAGTTCCGACGGTGACGTCAGCGGGCTCTGATCCCAAACTTTTTATTTAGAAAAAAACATGAAATGAAAAAAAAGACAGAAGAGAAAATAACATAAAAACAGTAAAGAAGGTCTCTGCGGCGCCTGTTTCCGGCTGGACTCAGCTGATTCAGCACAACTGTGACGTCACTTCCGTTTGTAACACTGTGTCTTTAAAATAGCATTCACAACAAAAACATAAATAATGAAATAGATCAAAGTCAGGATAACAATAAAATAACGTCATTATAGATGCTCACGGGGATTGAAACTTTAGCAAATGCTGTTTTTATTTTTGGTTTCTTCAATGATTCAAATATAACTTGAATTTGTTGATAAATATTCCACATTTTGGGGATCTCCATATATTTATATTTTTGTAAGCTAAACTTAGTAAAAGAGAGGATTATTTTGCATTTATGTTCTAATATGACACCAAATGTTCTACTTTCCTCTCTCATTATTTGGAGTTTTCTCTTTTCTCCTCTAGAGGAAAACAGTTCTATCTTCTACAGTTCTATGTGCAGAAAGGAACGCCCCTGAAGGAATGACCCTTAAAGCTCAGGGCAGCGGCGGAGAACGGTCTGAGCAGAGACGCTCGTGTCCTGCTGGAGGAGGTTCTCCTCCTGGTCCTCCTCCACACCTCCTGATGCACCGTCTGTCTCCTGGTCCCATCTGTTCCAGATCACAGAAATGTGAAGCTGACCTTCAGTCAGAGCTGCTTCCTGATTGGACAGTTCTCACACAGAAGTCTGATTGGCTCAGAGGAATATCCAGATGTTGATCTGCTGTTTTGTGTCTGAGCAGAGAAGATTTCACTCAACTGTGTTTGGTGAATTGTCAATAAAGATTTATTCAAAAAGAACCAAAGTCAAGGTCTGATCCAGACAAACACCTGAAGCAGGTGATCCTGCAGGAACAAAGTCTGGAATCTTCTTCCTAGCTTTTCTGATTACAGTTTCACTGTTTCTGACATCCCATAATGAGCAACATCACAAGGAAAGCTGAGACCCGCCCACTCCCAAAAACACTTGATCCTCAGACTTCTGTTGCATCACTTCGTTGATCTGAAGTTTTCACCTTTGACCCAAACGTCAAAGAGACCTTTGACCTTTGACCCAAAGGAGCAGAAAGTTTGATTCTGCTTCGACACGTGAAGCAGATCCGTGCACGTGAAGCAGATCGTGCACGTGACGCTCACAGATCTTCCGTGACCTCTGACCACGTCTCCTCCTCCGGTAAGGCGTTCTTCGCCGCGATGGAGGAGGAACGCCGTTCTTCAGGGGGCGTGGTCTGATACACTGAAGTTTACATTAAATGTAAACAATTAAACCGATCAATCCTGATCTGCTGATCCAGACGAGATCACCAAGATTTCTCACTTCCTGTTTTCCCACAGGGGATGGTTCTGATCCAGAAGTCCTGATCCAGAAGTTCTGATCCAGAAGTCCTGATCCAGAAGTTCTGATCCAGAAGTTCTGATCCAGAAGTTCTGATCCAGAAGTCCTGATGCAGAAGTCCTGATCCAGAAGTTCTGATGCAGAAGTTCTGATCCAGAAGTTCTGATCCAGAAGTTCTGATCCAGAAGTTCTGATGCAGAAGTTCTGATCCAGAAGTCCTGATCCAGAAGTTCTGATCCAGAAGTTCTGATCCAGAAGTTCTGATCCAGAAGTCCTGATGCAGAAGTTCTGATCCAGAAGTCCTGATCCAGAAGTTCTGATCCAGAAGTTCTGATCCAGAAGTTCTGATCCAGAAGTCCTGATGCAGAGTCCTGATCCAGAAGTTCTGATGCAGAAGTTCTGATCCAGAAGTTCTGATGCAGAAGTCCTGATCCAGAAGTTCTGATCCAGAAGTCCTGATCCAGAAGTTCTGATGCAGAAGTTCTGATCCAGAAGTCCTGATCCAGAAGTTCTGATCCAGAAGTTCTGATCCAGAAGTTCTGATGCAGAAGTTCTGATCCAGAAGTTCTGATCCAGAAGTTCTGATCCAGAAGTTCTGATGCAGAAGTTCTGATCCAGAAGTCCTGATCCAGAAGTTCTGATCCAGAAGTTCTGATCCAGAAGTTCTGATCCAGAAGTCCTGATGCAGAAGTCCTGATCGCAGTCTTCGGAGGCGCAGCGCTCCCTCGTCTGCAGGTTTAGAGCAGAGATGTGACCCCGTCAGAACCGGATCGGACCTCAGAAACGGGTCACTTCCCTGCAGACTCACAGGATCCGGACTGATGAGCCGACTCCAGAGCAGAACCGAACCGGGACCTCTGAGCCAGCAGACCCAGAGGCAGCACCTTGGACTAAGAGGAGAACACACTCATGAGGAACAGGCGAGACGCAGGTTTGCTCCGCCCACCTCAAAGTCAAACCCCTCCCTCATAAACTCGAACGGTTCTGTCAGCAGTCAGTGGGAACGATAAAGTTTCTGTCTGAAAACAGATTTGAATCTGATTTGAACGTGGAAGGAAAGGGGGGTAGAGGCCCCGCCCACAGGTGGGTGGACTCGATGTCAACTGCCCAAAGAGGTGATGTGAGGGGCGGAGCCAGAGGGGCGAAGCCACAGGAGCAGAGCCACAGGGGCGGAGCCACAGGGGCGGAGCCACAGGGGCGGAGCCACAGGGGCGGAGCCACAGGGGCGGAGCCACAGGGGCGGAGCCACAGGGGCGGAGCCAGAGGAGCGTACCTGTGCGTCGGCTGCTGCAGGTACGTTGAATTGCGGCGTCAGACCAGGAAGCGTGGGCAGGAAGAAAGGGGCGGTGGGCGGAGCCGTGGGAGGAGCCGCCGGCCTGTTCCTCCTCTGCAAACAGACACCTGGGGGGTAAGCACGACTCGGAGGCCGACAGGTGAGAAGCGGCGCCTTGTCAGGTCACCTTAATGTCATCGAGGTGCAGCAAACTTTTCCACCGCGACTCTGGCAGCAGAGACAGAGTCACAAGCTCCGCCCCCAGCTGCTCCGCTGACCGGTACTCATCATCAGCCTCCTCTGATGTCACTTCCTGTTCTTCCTCCTCCGCAGTCACTCCGGGAATCGTCTCCTCAGCTGGTTGGTAGTCGGCGGGGAGGGGGCGGAGTCCCACAGGTCCACACAAACTCTTATTGGTCCTGAAGGAGGAAACGGCTGTTATTGGCTGAAACGCATTCAAAGGAAGGCAGACGAGCTGTGATTGGTTCAGACCAAAGGTACACGCCCAGGTGATCGACGTGAGCCGTCGCCAGGAAGTCTCCCGTCGGTGACATGGACACGCTGACCGGCGCCACGGCGACCAGGAAGCAGTCCAGCAGGCTGCAGAGGAGAGCAGAGGTCAACCGGATCCAGAACCGCATCGGACTCAGGGAGGTCCGGCCCGGCTGGCCCCTACCTGCCAGAGGGGAGGTCCCAGGTCCGGATGGTGCAGTCCATGGCCGCAGTCAGCAGCCACCGGCCGTCAGGGCTGAACGTCTGCAGGACACACGGACCGGTTCTGAGCAGAGGTTCTGCTGGTTCTGGTCTGGATCCACAACCGGCAGACGCTACCAGGACTTTAAGAGCCCGCTCCTCTAGAGCAGAGGAGGCGTGACCAGGAGCGGACGCATGGCGTGCTCTGGAGCAAGCTTTTGTTTTGAAAGTCAGCTGAAGACGGAACATCCTGGAGTTTTCAGTTTAAAGGTCCGGTTTGTTCTCATCTGAGACCTGATGGCGCCGACGGATCCAAATCCATCAGAGAAACGCTGCGTTCATGCAAACGACACACGAACGCAGAGCGCCCTCTGTGGACAGAACCGGAACTGCAGGGAGAATGAATCGTTCAGAACCAGAACCAGAACCAGACCCACCATGTCGGTGACGTTTCCACGGTGACCGGTGAACTTCCTGACGGTCCGCCTGGTTTCCGTGTCGACGATGGCCACCGTGAAGTCGTCAAAGGCTAAAGCTAGCATCCCGCTAACAGAACAGAAACAGGGTTAAGGTCGACAGTCAAAGTGGGACGCTCAGAACCGGGCGCCGTGTGTAGACCACGCCCACCTGTCCCGGTGCAGCTTCAGCCTTCCCGGAGCTGCGTTCAACTCCAGAACTTCTTCCTGTTTTCTCGTCTTGAAGCGCCAGAACTTCAGCAGCGAATCCGCGGCGGCACTGAAGGTCACGTGGTTCAGCGCGTCCACGGCCAGCCCCCTCACCACGCCCCCATGAGCTGCAGCAGAGGGAGGATCAACGACCGGCCAATCCTGGCCCGGGACGCTCAGCCTCACCTTTCCCGGGCTCCCCGAAGCCGCCGCGGTGCAGGCCGGACTGCAGGTTGTACACGTCCACGCGGCCGCAGGACGAGCCAATCACAGCGAAGTTCCCGCAGGCGGTGATGTCGACAGCCTGGTGCAGGGTCAGAGGTGGGCGTCGGTCAGAGGGAACAGGAGGCGGAGCGAACAGGAAGTGGGGGGATTACCGAGGCGAAGGACTCCCTGCTGACTCCAGGTGGCTGCAGGTGATGAGCTCCCATGGTGCACCTGTGGTAACTCCAGGTGGTGGCAGCCAGGCGGCCGCGGTGGCACGCCACGATGCCGTCCCAGTCGGACTGACGGGTCACAGCTGTCAATCAATACAGCGTGGGTCAAAACCTGCGTGTGGGGGGGTAACGGGGGTGTAACGGGGGGGTTACCTGAGGAGAAGGCCGTGATGGCGGGGAGGCGGAGCTCCTCATACGACAGCCCCTTCTTCTTCTTTTTCTCTTTCTTCTTGCAGATGGACCCTTCAAACGACAGAGCTTCAGTCCTGAGGTTCTGTGGTTCTGAGCCGGTACCGGTCCGGAAACTCACCGTGACCCAGGTTCTTATTGAAGCGCTCGTGGACGGTGGAGAAGGACTGCAGCGTCCCGTCCTGACCTGAAGGGAGGGGCATACACGCTGAGCTGTGGGAGGGAAGGTCACATAGACAGACTCCCACTCATGACCTCAGTGTTCTTAGCGTGTTCTTAGCGTGTTCTTAGCGTGGTCTTAGCGTGGTCTTAGCGTGTTCTCAGCGTGTTCTTAGCATGTTCTTAGCGTGTTCTCAGCATGTTCTTAGCGTGTTCTTAGCATGTTCTCAGCGTGTTCTTAGCATAGTCTCAGCGTGTTCTTAGCATGTTCTTAGCGTGTTCTCAGCATGTTCTTAGCGTGTTCTCAGCATGTTCTTAGCGTGTTCACAGCATGTTCTCAGCGTGTTCTTAGCGTGTTCTTGGCATGTTCTCAGCGTGTTCTTAGCATGTTCTTAGCGTGTTCTCAGCATGTTCTTAGCGTGTTCTTAGCATGTTCTTAGCATGTTCTTAGCGTGTTCTCAGCATGTTCTTAGCGTGTTCTTAGCATGTTCTTAGCGTGGTCTTAGCGTGGTCTCAGCGTGTTCTTAGCATGTTCTTAGCGTGTTCTCAGCATGTTCTCAGCATGTTCTTAGCGTGTTCTTAGCATGTTCTCAGTGTGTTCTTAGCATGTTCTCAGCGTGTTCTTAGCATGTTCTTAGCGTGTTCTCAGCATGTTCTTAGCGTGTTCTCAGCATGTTCTTAGCGTGTTCTTAGCATGTTCTCAGCCTGTTCTTGGCATGTTCTTAGCGTGTTCTCAGCGTGTTCCTAGCATGTTCTCAGCGTGTTCTCAGCATGTTCTTAGCATGTTCTCAGTGTGTTCTTAGCATGTTCTCAGCGTGTTCTTAGCATGTTCTTAGCGTGTTCTCAGCATGTTCTTAGCGTGTTCTCAGCATGTTCTCAGCATGTTCTTAGCGTGTTCTTAGCATGTTCTCAGTGTGTTCTTAGCATGTTCTCAGCGTGTTCTTAGCATGTTCTTAGTGTGTTCTCAGCATGTTCTTAGCGTGTTCTCAGCATGTTCTTAGCGTGTTCTTAGCATGTTCTTGGCATGTTCTTAGCGTGTTCTCAGCATGTTCTTAGCGTGTTCTCAGCATGTTCTCAGCATGTTCTTAGCGTGTTCTTAGCATGTTCTCAGTGTGTTCTTAGCATGTTCTCAGCGTGTTCTTAGCATGTTCTTAGCGTGTTCTCAGCATGTTCTTAGCGTGTTCTCAGCATGTTCTTAGCATGTTCTCAGCCTGTTCTTGGCATGTTCTTAGCGTGTTCTCAGCGTGTTCCTAGCATGTTCTCAGCGTGTTCTCAGCATGTTCTCAGTGTGTTCTTAGCATGTTCTCAGCGTGTTCTTAGCATGTTCTTAGCGTGTTCTTAGCATGTTCTTAGCGTGTTCTCAGCATGTTCTTAGCGTGTTCTTAGCATGTTCTTAGCATGTTCTCAGCCTGTTCTTGGCATGTTCTTAGCGTGTTCTCAGCGTGTTCCTAGCATGTTCTCAGCGTGTTCTCAGCATGTTCTTAGCGTGTTCTCGGCGTGTTCTCGGCGTGTTCTTAGCGTGTTCTTAGCGTGTTCTCAGCGTGTTCTTAGCATGTTCTCAGCGTGTTCTCAGCGTGTTCTCAGCGTGTTCTTGGCATGTTCTTAGCGTGGTGTCAGCGTGTTCTCAGCGTGTTCTTAGCATGTTCTTAGCGTGTTCTCAGCATGTTCTTAGCATGTTCTTAGCGTGTTCTCAGCATGTTCTTAGCGTGTTCTTAACGTGTTCTCAGCATGTTCTCAGCGTGTTCTTAGCATGTTCTTAGCATGTTCTTAGCATGTTCTTAGCGTGTTCTTAGCATGTTTTTAGCGTGTTCTCAGCATCTCATGAATGAGGAGAGAATCTAAGAAGCAGAAAATTGTTCAGCGAGACCCAGTCTGAAGAACTGGTCCAGATCTGAAGCTTTGATCCTCTGAAGCTCCGCCTCCCTCTAACCAAAACATTGGATTATCTGGAGCCCGGCCAATCAGAGGAGAGCTAGCGACGTTCCCTGTTTCTGATTGGTTCAGTCTGGAACCCTGCAGTCCTACCTGCACTCAAGACGTTCTTTCCGTCGTTGCCATGGTGACGGATGACAACGGGCGGGGCACTGTGACCCTGTCGACAACGCAGCAGTCTGGCTCCGCCCCCTTCTTGATCAAAAATCCACACCTGAGATAAAGACGGAGTGAGGACCGGTTTGCTGCTTAGTGATTGGTCTGTGACCGCCTCACCTTTATGGCGTTGTCCGCCCCGTTGGTGACCAGCAGCGGCTCGCCGTGCAGGAACGTCACCCCAGCCACAGCTGTCCTGTGGGCGTGTCTCTGCTGAGCGGCCAGCTGACGACGCTCCAAGTCCCAGAATGCAATGTGGCCCTGTGGACTGGCGGATGCCACAATGGGGGGGCCGTCTGTCAGGACAGGGGAAAACAACATGAGCGACCATAGCTGAAGGATGAGAGCGGGGGCGTGGTCAACCAGGCGAGAGGGGGCAAGGTCGACCACACGAGAGGGGGCGAGGTCGACCACACGAGAGGGGGCGAGGTCGACCAAACGAGGGGGGGCGAGGTCGACCAAACGAGGGGGGGCGTGGTCAACCAGGCGAGAGGGGGCGTGGTTGACCAGACGACAGGGGGTGCGCCCGAGGTGAGAGGGGGCGCTCCCGAGCAGGTGAGAGTAAGAAGAAGGAATACCTGTCCTGAAGGACAGCGAGCAGACCGGCCCCCAGTCCTGTGTGAAGCTCATCAACGTCTCATCCAGACGGATGTTGTGGATGATGATGCGGCCGGTTGCCGTGCCAATGCCAACCACGTCCACTGCAGGACTCTGAGGAAGGAAGTCCGGTTGGTGAGCAGATGCTGATCTTGTAACCTATCCTGATCCAAAGATCAGCTGATCTTCAGAGATCAGTGATGGCTGACCTGCTGCAGCGCGGTGACTCCTGCTGACCAGCCGGGAAAGGTGTAGAGCAACTTACTGCAGAGCAGAAACGTCGTTAGAACACCTGCAGCATCCACACAGGAGGCGGGTCTTCCACACCTCACCTGCTCTTGATGTTCCACAGCTGCAATGCACCCTGGGAGCTGCCCAGCAGCACCTTGTTCAGGTAGGTGCTGGGGTGCATGATGGCCGACACGGCGAAGCTGAGCGGATCAAACTTCAGCTGCAGGTAAATGTCTGCGTGGAGAGGAGCATGATGGGTAACGGCAGAGCACAGTCAGTCCCCCCCGCACGTCCCACAGACTCACCCCCCCTGCACGTCCCACACTATGACTTCCCCGCCGCAGTCTGAGGAGATCAGCTGATCGCCCAGAGGAAGAAGCAGCTGCACTTCCTGTTTGTGGCCATGGTAACGCATGACCACCTGCAGAGAGAAACTTTATTTAAAACCTCAGACAGACCCCCCCCCCCCTCCTCATCAGAACCTGAACAGAACCTCTTTGTTCCTGGCGAAGGCGCAGATCTGCCGACCCGTCGCCGCGAACACCAGCATCCGGTCTGCGGCCAGACAGGTGATGTCATCGGGCAGGCTGTTGCCTAGCAACAGAGGAGGATCATAACTACAGTTTTATCTTTGGTCCATTCATACGTAGTGAATTCAATATAACTGTATTTGAACAGCTTTCATAAACATAGAAAATATTATCATCGACAGATACTTCAAAGTTTTAGTTACACTCGAACACAATCAGAACAACTGAGTGACAGAACCATCAGAACCATCAGAACCATCAGACGGATCCAAAGCAAACTTAAAACCTGAAAACTCAATTCTTTTCTTGATTAAGTTTTCCAAATATTGTTTCTTTTTTTAGCTAATATATATTTTTACTAATATTTACACCACTTTTATTCTGGAACATTATTATTATTATTGTTTTTGTTTTTGTTTTGCATTTGTCTAAATGTTCTGTAAATCTGTTTGTATTCAATAAAGTAAAAAAAACAACAAAAAATGTCAAAAGAGACCAAGAGCAGGTCCAGGACCCTTCACCAGAACCGGTCCCGTGGTTCTGTTTGTATCTGTGTGGTTCTGTTCTTTCCCGGCCCGTTTGCTGCTGGTAATAACCGGGTTCTGGTGGTGTGGTTCGGTCCAGATACTTACTCACTGCGACGATGCCGAGTCGGTTCACCTGCAGACACAGAGCAGCGGGTCAATCACAGCTGGACAGGCGGGTCACATTCAACTTCAACCCTTTAACGGCTGTAAACAAAGATCTCTCATCTCGTTGTAGTTAATCTGATGTTACATTCAGGTCATTTCTTTATGACGTCATTAGTTTAGAGGTGAATTCTGCATCATCTGTTCATGCAGGTTCAGTGGATCTAAAATGTTTCCATAAACGTCATGGAAGGTCAGAACGATCACAGCTCTGACTGATGATGACGTCACATCCTTCAATGATTTTAATAAATGATGGAACTACTTCAAACCAGAGATGATCCTCACGGATCTCTGCGGATTCTTTACCGCGTGACCGTCACGTTAGAAATGAACGCAAAGAAACACAAACAAAGCGGCGTGCGCTCGTGCACGTGCGGCTCTCACGTTGAACGTGTGGAAGCGCTGTCCCGACGCCGTCACCAGGTAGAACTCCCGGTGCTTTGCGTGGTACCGGAGCGCGTGCGCCACGTGGTTGGAGTAGAGACCCAGGACCCGGAAACCGGAAAACAAGGAGCTGCCGCCGGCCGGCATCTTCCCGACAACTGGACACACCGGCACGGTGGAGCCGAGCCTGGAGACGAACACGCTCGGCGGCGGACCGGAAATGGGTCCGACCCGGAAACGGTCCCGACAGCGCAAAGGTTCCGCCTGATTCTACGTTCCGAGCTGGATATGTCTGTGTTCTAGATGAGGTCTAATGAAAAAAGATGAGAGAACTTTATAAACTAGATCAGTTAGAAACAGAAACTGGATCATTCTGGAACAGAAACCGGATCATTCTGGAACAGAAACCGGATCATTCTGGAACAGAAACCGGATCATTCTGGAATTCAAACCGGATCATTCTGGAACAGACATACATTCAAAAACATTTATTATTTCTAATTAGTAAAACGCTGTTTTTTCTTAAAAAACTAATAAATGAAAATGAATAATGATCTGATCTAGTCATGAACAATCATCACATTCATGATAAAACATCATTTATTTGAAGAATTCTAAATGAAGACAGGAATCACATTTGGTCAAAAATGTTCAATAACTAAAGATATTAAAGTTAAAGTCACTAAACTTTCTCACATGAATAATTATCACTTATAGAAGAAGAAAATAGGATTTATTTCTAGTTTATATTTGTTCTATTTTTACTTGTTTATTAAAGCTTCTTCACAGAAGAGTTCTATTGAAGTTTTAATGATAAAAGAAGGTTAATGAGATATAAATAAGAGACTAATCTGTTTATTCAGTTTGTTCATGTTTTAAATGTGTTATAAAAGTATCGGATCAGGACTCGGTATCGACAGATCCACAGAATCCAATGACTCGGAATCGGATCGGGTCAGAAACACCTGATGGGGACATCTCTAGTTATTCCTCAACAAAAGTTCAGTTAATCATCAACATCGATTTAGTTCACCCTCAAAAGAAGTTTGAGAAGTTTGGTTAGTCCTTAACAGTTTAGTTAATTGTCAAAAGGAGCTTCATTAATCCTTAGCGGGAAGTTCAGTGAATCTTCAACATAAATTAGTGAATCCTTAACAGAGGTTTAGTTAATCCTCAACATAAATTAGTTAATCTTCAACATAAATTAGTTAATCCTTAACATAAATTAGTTAATCCTCAACATAAATTAGTTAATCTTCAACATAAATTAGTTAATCCTTAACATAAATTAGTTAATCCTCAACATAAATTAGTTAATCCTTAACAGAGGTTTAGTTAATCCTCAACATAAATTAGTTAATCTTCAACATAAATTAGTTAATCCTTAACATAAATTAGTTAATCCTCAACATAAATTAGTTAATCTTCAACATAAATTAGTTAATCCTCAACATAAATTAGTTAATCTTCAACATAAATTAGTTAATCCTCAACATAAATTAGTTAATCTTCAACATAAATTAGTTAATCCTTAACATAAATTAGTTAATCCTCAACATAAATTAGTTAATCTTCAACATAAATTAGTTAATCCTCAACAGAGGTTTAGTTAATTTTCAACAGAGGTTTAGTTAATCCTCAACAGAGGTTTAGTTAATCCTTAACAGAGGTTTAGTTAATCCTCAACAGAGGTTTAGTTAATCCTCAACAGAGGTTTAGTTAATCCTTAACAGTGCCCCCCCCCCCACCTCAAAATTCCTACTATGAAACTAGATCAAAACACGAGTACAGGAGAAATGAATAAAACTTTATTAACAATGACGATCTGATAGTATTTAAATATCCATGGAGCTGAACAGAGGTGATCACATGACACAATGACATCATCAGTGACACCAACACAGGTAAACTCACCATCCTCTCAGGTGTTTCATCGTTTGATGGAACATTTAAAGAATTTCTGAATATCAACAAATAATTTAATCTACTGTCCTTCCGTCCGTCACGCCAGCCCGCTGACAGACCTGGTGCATGCTGGGACAGTCACGTGGCGTGTGGTGGCGGGAGGGGTCAGAATGTGTGGCCTGCCGTCCGGTTCTAGCTGCTTCTGGCGTCCAGCAGCATCACTCTGAAGAGCATCCTGGCCGCGGCGAGCAGGGCGCCGTGTAACGTGTACTGCGCCACGAGGGCGCCGAAGCCGCGGTAGTAGCCGGCCCCGCCCTCTCTGCGGCGGATAGCATGCAGGCAGTCAGACAGACCGTCGTACTGAGTGTTGACGGGTAGCACCAGCGGCGAGGCGCCGGCTCCCGTGGCAACCACGCCGTCGGTGGCGTCGATGATGGTGCGCGTCCCCTGCAGGCCGAGGCGGTGCAGCGCCGTCTCCAGAGGAAACAACGCCACGTCCGCCACCAGAGACCCCGCCCAGGCCGCCACCAGCTCAGGGAAGTAGGCGTCCAGAGGGTTGGAGGGCTCCGGCCGCGGCTTCCCGCTCCGCTGGTACAACCACAGCGCCACCTGCTGCACGGCGGAGGACACGGCGTACCGCAGGATGGCGTGCAGGGCGGCGGGCAGCAGCAGCGAGCTGAGAGGAAGCAGCCGGCGGCTGTGGGGGGCGCCCACGTGCAGCAACCGGGCCAGGCCCTCCCGGACGCAGTCCAGCAGGCCGGAGGACGCCTCGTCCCGCACGATCTCGCTCTGCAACACGGGAGAGGCGGTCTCAGGTCACGCGACCTCAGCGTCAGAGAGGTCACGTGACCTCAGCGTCAGAGAGGTCACGTGACCTCAGCGTCAGAGAGGTCACGCGACCTGCAGCGGCTCACCTGGACAGTCTCCACGAGGCTGGCGCAGTAGAACGGCAGCGCCACCACGGCGGTCAGGCTGGGGGCAGACAGAGAACGGGTCCATGGTTCAAATACAGAGAGGGCGGAGACTACAGACACCTCTGGGGCCACGCCCCCTCAGCAAACGTGAGCACTCACCCTTTGAGCAGCAAATGTCCGGCCAGCTCCTTCCAGCTCCACCTATGAGGAAGCTCCCTGCACGTGCACGCGCACGCACACACACACACAGGTTAGTGTCTGCCAACATCCCAAACAACGATGGTGCTGCAGGGGGCGTGGTTACCGCGGTAACGGCGTGAACTCGCTGATGATGCCTTCAGCTCCCAGCGTGACTCCGTGGACGATGAAGGTGCTGCCCATCCCCTTCCACAGAGCCTTCAGGCCCTGACGAGCACAGCGGGAAAGGTCAGGTGACCACAGAGGTCCACGGAGTCACATGACCACAGAGGTCCACGGAGTCACGTGACCACAGAGGTCCACGGAGTCACGTGACCACGGAGTCACGTGACCACGGAGTCACGTGACCACAAAGGTCCACGGAGTCACATGACCACGGAGTCACGTGACCACGGAGTCACGTGACCACAGAGTCACATGACCACAGAGGTCCACGGAGTCACATGACCACAGAGTCACGTGACCACGGAGTCACGTGACCACAGAGGTCCACGGAGTCACATGACCACGACGTGACCACGGAGTCACATGACCACAGAGTCACATGACCACGGAGTCACGTGACCACAGAGGTCCACGGAGTCACGTGACCACGGAGGTCCACGGAGTCACATGACCCCAGAGTCACGTGACCACGGAGTCACATGACCACGGAGTCACGTGACCACGGAGTCACGTGACCACGGAGTCACGTGACCACGGAGTCACCACGGAGTCACGTGACCACGGAGTCACATGACCACGGAGTCACGTGACCACGGAGTCACATGACCACGGAGTCACGTGACCACGACGTGACCACGGAGTCCTGCTCCACCTGTTCTCCTTTACCTGCGCCTTGCTGATGGAGTACATGACGGTGGCGGCGCTGAACGGGGTCAGGTGATAGCAGTGGGCGTGGTAGTTCACCTGAAAGAGCCAATCAAAGAGCAGGAAGCTGTCAGCTGCTTCCAGTCAAACTCCAAATTCCCGTCTGAGCGTGAACGCGGCGTCCGAGGCGGCGGGCCGGACGGTACCTGACACTGTCGCCGGAAGACGATGCAGGGATGAGAGAGGACGTTCTCTGTGAAGAGACTGAACACAGCGTCAGGATCCTGCTCTCCAGGAGGTCTGCTCCAGGTCTGCTTCATCATCATCATCATCTTACCTCACCAGGCCGATCCCAAATCCAGCGAAGCGATTCACCTGATCTGCAGACAGACGCTCACTTTACAGACGGTCCCTTCACAGACCCCCCCCCCCCCCCCCCCCCCCCCCCCCACGGTGGAGGAGGAGGTTTGATGTTCAGCTGAAGGAGAACTCGTGTCGTTCAGGCGTCGTCATGGAGACAGGAAGTCAGCTCAGGTTCCTCAGGTTAAGCTAACGGTAATGTCGCTAGCTAGCTAGCTAGCCAGGTTTTTGCCTTCAAACGGCTTAACGTTAAATCTCTGGTCAACGTTAGCGAACAGGAACGGAAGGTCAGAGACGCCTCGTTCTGATTGGCTGATGCAACCACACTGACGTCACACACCAGCTGACAGGTTAGCGTTTGGATCCGGTCGGCCGCTGACGCTCAACGACAAACGCTTCCCGCCTCCTGATGACATCAGGTGTGTGTTGGTGTACCTGGACCAGGAGCTCCTGCTCATGTCTGATAGAACACGCATGAGGTAACCATCCTCACCTGTGACTCTCTAAAGGTCTGACAGTTCCTGGACTCTAACAGAACCATCACTGAGGTTCTGAGGAGAGCACCAGAAGATCTACGGCAGGGGTGGGCAATTGTTTTGACTCGTGGGCCACAAAGGGTTCTAAAATTTGGCATAAGGGCCGGACAAGGAGCAGATGGAAGGAGAGATTGGGTAATCAACCTCATAAACTAAAAAAATAATATGGAATTTAGAGAAAAACATGCTTTAATTTGGATTCAAATTCACATATATTAATTTAAAAACAGAAAATTTGGGAATTTTAATTTCTAAATTTTGATTTTTGTTCTCTTTTGGGTGATCCAATGGGTTGATGTTCTTCAGAGGAAAATGTCAACTCAAAGAAATCTGAAAAGTCACCTTCTGACTCAGAAAGGAACACACGAACGCCAGAGAAACAACACCATTCACGAGAAGAAACCAGAAAACAATAATTAGGATTTTTGATTCAATGTATTTGAATTTGGAGGGCCAGATTAAGTATCTTAAGGGGCCGCATGTGGCCCCCGGGCCGTAGTTTGCCCACCCCTGATCTACGGGGAAAGGTAACTGAACTGTATGAAACCGGAAAGAAGACATCCGAGAACGTTCAAACTCGAATGAAACGTCAGGAGTTCTGTGGAAACCAAAGCAGAAGAAGAACGGCAGGAAGACACGCCTCCAAACGTCTGGACCTATCAGTCATGGAACTTCTAGATTCAAACTCTACGTTTGGAGGAGTCCACAAGAACTCTGGTGGAGATCAAACCAGCCAGCACAACCAGCCTGTCCGTGGAGCTACAGGTGAGCCGGCACACCTGTCCCTGGAGCCACAGGTGAGGATCGTGTTTACCTGATAGCAGAACTGAGTTCAGAACAGAATTAAAGTAATCTTGTAGATTGGATCAAACCGCTGGAGTCACGATCTACGCTGAGGCTCCGCCCACATGTCCAGGTGTGCTGAAGACGACCCTCCCAGTGAGGGTCGTCTTCAGCACACCTGCGCTCCAGGATCCGGACGGATTAGCGTCCCCGGTTCGATACACAGAACCCATCAGAACCTCTCAGTTCAGAACCGTCGGTCGTTCCACGGATGACCTCTGACCCCCAACCGGTGAGCTCGCGCCCTCTCGTCCTACCTGAGGGCGGGAGTCCGGGCTGCGGGCCCCCCCGGTCGGTCCGGGGTTCGGCCTGCGGCCCGTCCAGCAGCGGCGTCCGCTCTCCGGGGTGCAGGTTTCGGCTGCCCGGGATGTCGGGCGGCGTGGTGACCCACTGGTGCTGCAGCGGGTCCGCGCTCGCGCCCCGCAGCGGGAAGCCGGTCCCGTACAGCGGCTCCTCGCGGCCCCGGTAACCGAGCCCGTCGAAGCTGTCCGGCCGCCTGGAGGCCATCGCGCGGGAAACGGAGACGTCCGGGTCCGGTTCGGGAGATTTCAGAGGTTCGACTCAGAACCAACATCCACCTGCAACCGGAAACGGCGCTTAACGGTCCCGTCGTTCGGGCGCGTGACCTCGGTGCTGCCGCCTGCAGGTCGGAGGGCGAACGATGACGTCACAGCCGCGTCCCGTCATTGAATGACTTCTCATCTGTCAAATTAAGAAGACAGCAGGAACAAGACATAATCAAAGGCATTTCACTATTATGTCAAAAATGTCCAGACTGCTTATCAGATGAACAAAATCTAGAAATAATAAAACTACAAGAAGAACTGGACCAGATTTATAAAAGAAAAGCAGAAGGAGCTTTTATCAGGTCGAGAAAACAATGGCTTGAGCAGGGAGAGCAAAATGCATCAAACAGCTAAAGCAAAACAAATCTCCAGGAACTGATGGCTTGACTTCAGAATTTTATAAACTTTTCTCCCAGCAGATGGCGCCTTTCTTATTAGAAGTTTACAAAGAGAGTATATCCATGAATACCTTAACTTGGAGTATGACACAAGGTCTTATCACCCTCATCCCAAAATCACAGAAAGATTTACTTTATATTGACAATTGGCGACCCATCTGCCTTCTTAATAATGATTATAAAATCTTGGCATCAATATTTGCTAAAAGGATTAAATCTGTTCTTACCTCTATAATAGACGAATCACAATCTGGATTTTTATCCAACAGACACATCTCTAATAACATTCGATTAGTTCTTGATTTACTCGATTATTCATTCCTAATTTCAGACAACTCTTTTATAATGTTTCTGGATTTTTTCAAGGCTTTTGATACAGTGGAACACAATTTTTTTATATCAATCCTTACAAAAATTTGGTTTTGGCAGTTACTTCTGCAAAGTTATAAAAACTCTATACAACAACGCTACATGTTCTATTAAACTTAAATACGGCTCATCGCCAAGATTTGAAATTAGACGTGGAATTAGACAGGGATGTCCTATATCTCCATACCTATTTCTTCTTGTAACTCAACTTCTCTGTGATCATATTAAATCTAGTCCTTACAAGGTATCTCCATCGCTCAACCTGGTCTATAATTATCATTCAGCTCGCTGATGAACACAACTCTTTTTTCTTAAAGACAGCTCACAAATTCAGATGGTAATTGATGTCATAAAATTTTTCTCCAAAGCTTCGGGCCTTTCATTAAATCTGAAAAATGTGAACTTTTGCCAATTAAATCCTGTGATTCTGATTCGTTTTTAAATATTCCCGTAAAAACATCTGTCACGTATCTTGGTATCAAAATAACTAAATCTGAAAGTGACAGATGTGACACTAATTTTCTTCCAATCATAGAAAAAATGAAAAAAAAAATCAATCTTTGGCTCTTACGAGATTTATCCATTAAAGGTAGAATTCTTCTTTCCAAAGCTGAAGGGCTTTCTAGAGTCACTTATACAGCTCAGTCTCTGTATGTCAGCAACTTTATCATCAAAACTATTGATAAAATATTACGTGACTTTGTCTGGAAAAATCGAACACATCATATCAGGAAATCTGTTTTGATGAATGACTACAGCAATGGAGGTTTGAATTTTTTGGATTTTAACACTTTAAATATGACTTTTAAAATTAACTGGATCAGACAATTCCTTAAAAACCAAAGTCTCTATGGAATTTCATACCTGATTATATTTTCTCTCAGGTTGGTGGCCTGGATTTCTTACTGCTCTGCACCTATAAGCCCGACAAAGTGCCCATCAAACTCTCCTCCTTCCATAAACAAATGTTGCTTGCTTGGTCCTTGATTTACAAACATAACTTCTCCTCATAAATTTTACATATGGAACAATAGATACATACTTATAGAAATAAAACTATTTTTATACAGCAATGGTTTGATAATAATATTAGATTAGTCAGTCAGTTATTCAACCAACAAGGTCAACTGTACAACTATACTGAATTCCTTCAACACTATAAGATCCCATCTCTGTGAAAGATTTTGCAGTTGTTTTCGATGCTATTCCTCTCCACCTCACCTATCTGTTTAAAGGAACAGCTGGATCTGATCAATCACCAGCAGCTTCAAGTGACGAACACAGCCGTTGGAAAATCTGCTTTACAACTGCAAAACATCAAAACAAAGCCATCCGAAGTTTGTTCCAGCAGGAGCTCCGGACTGAATCACCAGCAATAACCTTTTGGACCTCACTTCACGGACAGATCTGCTGGGAAAAAGTTTGGCTTCTACCAAACAAATTTCTGTTGAACAACAAGGTCAAAGAGGTTTCATTTAAAATGTTACATAGATTTTATCCAACTAACCATACATACAAAGGTTTAAAAAGGATCTGAATAAAAACTGTACATTTTGTGAAGAGGATGAAGAATCATTAATACACATATTCTGGACCTGTAAGCACACTAAACTCATTTGGAACAAATTATCAATTCTAATCAGGAGTAAAATCTATCCCCTTTTTTTTCTAACTTGGAAAAACATTCTTTTTGGTTTTACTAACTTTGATGTGAAGTTTTCTTCACAATTCTATGTAATAAATCTCTTGACTTTATTAACAAAATATTATATCCATAAAACCAAAATTTTGCAAGAAAAATCCAAACTTCTTTGAATTATTTGCTGAAATCAGACAGTACTTGTGTTCAATTTCATCCAGCCATAACAAAAAAGCAATTAAAACTCATCATCTCTTTAAGGTTTACAGAATAATTTAACAACTTATTTTTGTTTTTTTTAATGTATCCCCCTGGCGTTTTTTTGGAAAAATTGTTGTACAATGTACTGTTCTTGTTCTTGTTCTTGTTTTGTATTGTATTTCATTAATACTTTGAATAAAAAAAAAAAAAAAAACTTCTCATCTGTCTCATCACGTTATAAGTTCAATTGACCCTTTATGGATTAATTGATATCGTCAATAAAAATGTGATAATAAACACATTCTGTCCTAAAAGAAACACCTGGCCTACAGGTGTACTTATATTTGGAAATATTCATCAGAATGAAGCACATTACCTGAAAATGTTGCATTAATAAGAAAGTCAAAGAAATACATAAAATCTTCCATAATATTTACCCAACAAATATAAACATTTCATCATTTTCAGATATTGATCAACCTGGTTGATAACCAACATACATTATCTTCTCTCTTACTGTTGCTTTTTATTCTAACTTATATACTTTATATTTTACTCCTATTTTCCCCACTATAATTGTTCTGTGATGTCATATTATTATTACTGTCTTTGTTTTAGATGCATTTGTCTGATTGTTCTGTAAATCTGTTTGTGTTCAATAAAGTTCTATGGATTCCTGAAAATCCTGGTCAGCCTTTGGAATTCTGTTGTTTAGTAATCCTGGAGTCAAACCTTCTCCTGTTGTGTCCAAACACACCTGTACGCAGGTGTTCAGGTTGGATCAACACATCGACCCGGTTTGATCGTTGAGGGGTTCTGTTCTCTGTTCTTCTTTGCTCGGCTCATATTCAGAATTTTCGTCTTCACACCTAAAGAGTCGGCAGTTTTTTGTGATCCCTGCAGGTTCACGTCAGATTCTAGAACATTCACCATAAACTGATTATCCTGTTTGAAACAGAGAAAACATCTGAAGTCAAGAATGTCCTTCAGAGAGCTCACACTGGGAAAAGCATTCAGAAGGTTCATAAAATGATTCCATAAAAGTATTCAGTCAGAGATAAACTGAAGACGTTTAAATCCATGAGTTTTGTGTGTTTTTTCTCCATTATTTCTTTCATTGTTTCATACCAGAAACGTTGGTTTGATGATGAAAACTGAATGTTAAAATAAGAATTCAAACTTTTTGGCTGTATTCTGATTCATGCAGTTCATCCAAGAATCTAGTTTTTGTTTTTATTGTTGGGAAATTCCACCTTCACAAACGTAAATGATCAAATCCAAAACCGTATTTTCATCTATTTCATCTTTAAATCAGATTATAGAACAACAGAACACATGCATATATGTACAGTAACACTGACCTGTGCTGTACTGGTCGTGTTTTCTGTTACAGCTTAAGCAGCTCCCACAGAAACCGTTTATATCTGTTTCATTCATTAATGCACATTTCATCCTGAAACTCTTTGAATCTTTTGTTTCTATTATTTGTTTTGTTTATTATCAAAACTCTGGAACTGTTGGGACTCTGAATATTTAATTCTTATGAATAATGTTAGAAAATGTATTTGGGTTCATCTTGAGAAGGTGCACTTCTATTGTCATCTATATATTCTCCTGTTCTTCTATAAATTCTGACCTCTGACCTCTTTATTATTACGTTTATTTTAAGGTTTACCACACATGTAGACTCACTGACAGAATACACATTCAGCCGCTAGATTCTAAAGGTTTATACATATATATTACATTTCAACACTCGTATGTCAACAATACATTTTTAATTATTATCTTCCAGTCAGTGAAGTTGACTCCGGCCTGTGGCTCCGCCTTCACGGTGAAGAAGGCCTGGCTCCTCAGGCTGCAGGTTAACTGAAGGTTTCAGAACTCAGGTTCTCTGGAGAACTTCCTTCTTCATTCACGTCCAGGCTTTAATAAAGATCAGCAGAACGCCGCGTTCAGGAAGCAGAGTTCTCCTAGAACCATGTAGTGAAGAAGGAAGTCGAGTGAGAACCAGAGTCCAGCCTGAAACGGAGGTTTAGCCCCGCCCCCAGAGGTCATTTGGTAAATGTTCCAAAGGTTGTTTGGATTCTTAAGAAATCTGTCAACAAAATGAGTTCATAGATTTTGATTAGAGTCAGTAAAGCTTCTTCAGCTGAAGAGAGAACAGAATCAAACCTGATGTTGAGTTTTACTGACATCTATAAAACACCAGAGTCCAGAACCGAACACTCCGATCCTGAAGCAGCCCATCTACGTCTGGACGGGTCAGAAATCAAAGGATCATCCGGTCTTTATGCTCCTTTGATCTTTTGATCCCTAAACATGGAAAACCTCAACCATCGTCAGCAGGACCATTCTATTCTATTCTATTCTCTCCTGTCCTGTCCTGTCCTGTCCTGTCCTGTCCTGTCCTGTCCTGTCCCGTCCCGTCCCGTCCCGTCCCGTCCCGTCCCGTCCCGTCACCTGAAAGTGTTCAGTCATGTGATCTCTGATGATTATTCTTTTTAACTTTTTTTAGTTCAAACACTGTCAGTCCGATATTTAGACTCGGACGTCTCAGAATGAAGACAGAGAACGTAGAATCGGCTCAATCAGAAGCAACGTTTCAAGAAGTTTCAACTGTTTATCTTCATTCTCTATGAAATGTTTTAATTGTTCTAAAGAGGTTGAAGGTCATTTAAGATGTTTCTTTAAAATTATTTTTATTCTGACAATTGTTCTTATGAATATATAATTATGATAGGGTTAATTATATATTCTTCATTGGAGTGCAAAATGTTATCAAACATAAATAAAATCACATGTTAGATAAAACTGCACATCCTTCCAGAATCAGAGCGATCCACAGACAGATCTACTGTACTCTCTCCATCCTCCTGACAGAAGGAAAGAAGGAAAGAAGGAAAGAAAGAAAGAAAGAAAGAAAGAAAGAAAGAAAGAAAGACAGACAGAAAAAAGAAAGAAAGAAAGAAAGAAAGACAGACAGACAGAAAAGAACACTTGACAAATATTGGGGAAACCACATTTCTACAGGGTATGTCTATGTACAATCTAGAATAAAAGCTCTTTGATTTAGTTAGAAATAAGATATTGATGTGGTAATAAAAAGCTTCCATTCTATCTAAACATGAACGTTTGCAGACATGTTTGAATAATAATCCAGACTTCTCATCCACCAGATAAATCCTCCAGTAAACTCTATTTTCTTCATCTTTTCTGTTTTGTGCTGTAAGTTTAGATGTTATATGGAACGAAGAACCAAATCAAAATTCACTCTGAGGTAGAAGATCTATAGATATGAGTGAAGCTTTCTCTCATCATCAAATGATTGATTTATAAGTTTAAAGTTTGATTTTTGTTCCTCAGAGGTTGAGTTCAGACATGATCGGGTCCGTGTTCTGTTAATCGTCACGACTCCTTAATGATCACATCAACAGTTTGGGGAAATATTCTATAAAGTTTGAGGATTAAATCTGTTTCCTTGATTAAAACAGTCAAAGATCTAATCCTCCGTCAGCTTCAATGACAGCACATTTTTCAGAACTTTGTGGGTTTTCCACTAAACTCAGCAGAATTGGATCAGAACCTTAAGTTTTACTGTCATGATGAACTGGACCTGAACTGACTCGTCTCTCTTCCATACTTGACCTTCTTTTGACATTTTAATAGAAAAGAGTTTTCTCACTTCCTGATCAGTGACGTTATCCAGAGGTCAAAGGTCACTGTTTTAAAACTAACCTTTAACCCAGAAATGCTTGAAAAGAGACAAATATCAGATAAATGTTCAGGAATTTATCTGATCGAAATTGTTGAATTAAATTCCCTTAAACGAGCGTGAATGAATGAAAGAATTTAGAACTGATGGCTGTGGAGGCGGGAAATGTTCAATAAAGGTTTCGGAAAAAACCCCGAGCGCGTGACGGCGTCACGTGATCGCGTCACGTGACGGGCCTCGTCGTGACGCGGCTCAGGTCAGCTGACTGCAGAGGAACCGTCTCCCTCCGTGCTCCGTCCGTCGACCTTCGTTCTCCGTGGTTCTCCGTGGTTCTCCGGGTTTCCCGCGCTGTCCCCCCCCGCCATGGCGAGCCAGTCTCAGGGCATCCAGCAGCTGCTGCAGGCCGAGAAGAGAGCGGCCGAGAAGGTGGCGGAGGCCCGGAAACGTGAGTACGACGAGGCCCGAGCGGAACCGGGACCGGGACCGGGACCGGGACCGGCCCGCGTCCCTGAGCCCCGAACACACCGGGCCGGGCCGGGACCCGGATTCGAAGCTCGTTCAGACACACGAGCAACGGTTTACCTTAGAAAGATGACGTCACCCGCCGGACGAAGAACCGCCGAATGAATACGAACCGGACCGAAGATTAGTGACGGAACCGCGGAGTTCTGATGAGAATCGATCAATGCATTGTGGTCTATGTTAGTCAATCCAGTCGAAAGTGGCTGTTCGCTGAGGCTTCTGGGAGATGTGGAGGTCAGAGGTCACCAACCTGCAGATCCACAGGTGGATCTTTGATCTCCATGATGGATCCTGGATCAAACAGGTCTGATCCAGCAGATCCTCCAACCAAAACCACCTGAAGAAACCAAAACTAACAGAACAAAACCCAGCAGAGGAAGACTCTGAGGAGGAAGAACAAAAATAGATGATCAAGTGGACCTCCAGAATGATCCGATGTTTGATCTTTAGGAGATCAGAGCAGATCTGATCTCATGAACATCATTGTTACTAGCTGAACTCACAGCAGCTTTTATTTTGAAAATCAGTTATTTGAACTTCTGTCAGATGTGACAAAAAGATTCTTTTATCCTTTAGATTTTGTTCATGTCAATAAATCCACAAAACTGTCATTTATGATCCAACAAAGAATGAAGCAGATGTCTGACAGGCTGGAGAGACGCTGCGGTTCTGGTAGGTTCTGATCCGTAGAAAAGGAACCAGAACGACTCGGATGATGCAGCAGTGAGGGAGTTCAGACCTGACCCGGCTGGGCCCGGTTCTGCCCAGGAAGCAGACGCCAGGGAAACTGGAGGTCTGAGAGCCGGTCCGGTCCGGTCGTACAGACACGCCCCCTCTACCTGGGCCAGGTGGAGGTGATGATGTCACTGTTTTCTCCAGGTAAGAACCGGCGCCTGAAGCAGGCCAAGGAGGAGGCTCAGGCGGAGATCGAGCAGTACCGCCTCCAGAGGGAGAAGGAGTTCAAGACCAAGGAGGCCGCCGTGAGTGCCTGCCCCTCTGAAGCTCCGCCTCCTCCCCGCCCTCCTGACCTCTCTGTCCCCTGCAGGCTCTGGGTTCCCATGGCAACAGCGCCGTGGAAGTGGACCGGGACACGGCGGAGCGCATGGCTCGCATCCAGGACAGTTACCGTGGCAACCGGGAAGCCGTGCTGGGCGAGCTGCTGCGGCGCGTCTGCGACATCCAACCGGAGTTTCACGCCAACTACCGGGTGGCTGGCTGAGTGGGAGGAGCTTAGCGTAGCAGCGGCGCCCTTGTTATTTTATTTTGAAAGTGTTGATGTTCCTGGTTTCCTGTGCTGATGTTTAGAGTATTTATACATGAAAACATGGATGTTAAGTTCTATCAGAACCAGAGCCGATCCGGCACCTCCAAACCCGGCCCGTCTCCCGCTGCTTCCTCAAAGTCCTTTTATTGTGAAATCCTGCTTCGATGGTTTGTTGTAGTGGCTTCCTGTCTGTGACTTTGTACTTCCTGTTGTCTGAAAAGTGTTGAACAGATTAAAGTGATCTCTGATTGGCTGAAACTCTGCTGCTGGGATGACTGTATATTGAGCACTGGACAGAGCGAGTGTGATGTCATCCATGGAATATGACTCACTTCCTGTTTCAACCAGATGGAGTCCAGACGTCCACGCTGAGCCGTGATTGGTCTGTGATCTCCTCAGATCACGTTTGGATGAGAACTGGACTCGGCAGGAAACCGTCCAATCAGACGAGTTTGTACAGAACCAAGTCTCAAAGTTCTGATCTAAACCCAGAAGCTGAAGGTTCTGAAGCTGTCTTTGAATCCTGACCCATTCTGATCTGAAGTCTGGATCAGGATCAGGATAATCGGATCAGATCCTGGATCATGAGATCTCAGATCACATGGTGATCAAGAATAAACCGAATCAGTACCGGATCAAAGCAGATCCGGATCTCCGCTCCGTCCTGCAGCAGTTCTGGAACCTTCAACGGTACAGAGACCAGAACCCATCAGAACCTCCATAACAGACATGATCTTCTGCATGGAGAGAACGTTCCTCTGGTCCACATGAGAAACAGTTGGATAGAAGTTATCAGGTGTCCTTTCAAAATAAAAGTCTGGTTTCATAGATCAACAGACGGACAGCAGAAGTGACTGTATATCTGGAACATTCCTCAAACACAAATCTGTGGTTCTGCTGGTTCTGTTCGACTTCTATTGGAGTTTCTGAAGAGGTTCCAGCACCGCCCCGAAATCTGAACACAAACCGCTCTTTAACCAGAGAACCACGTGTGCTGGACTCGTGCGGTTTGAATAACCTCGTGTGGTTTACAGATCGTGTGGTTCTGCAGAACCTCGTGTGGTTCTACAGAACCTCGTGTGATTCTGAATAACCTCGTGTGGTTCTACAGAACCTCGTGCGGTTCTGAATAACCTCGTGTGGTTCTACAGAACCTCGTGTGGTTCTGAATAACCTCGTGTGGTTCTAAATAACCTCGTGTGGTTCTGCAGAACCTCGTGTGGTTTTACAGAACCTCGTGTGGTTCTGAATAACCCCGTGTGGTTCTACAGAACTTCGTGTGGTTCTGGTTTTACAGAACCTCGTGTGGTTCTACAGAACCTCGTGCGGTTCTGCAGACTTCAAACATCAACTGTTGACCTGAAAGAATCTGATCAGAATTCTGATCCGTCAGATCAGAATCTTCGGTCCAAAAACCTCCTGACTTACAGAACCAGCACCGGACTGGACGTCTCCAGAACACCAGACTGGACTCACTTGAAGAACATCTTACCAGTCGTGTGTCAGCATGAATCATCTGTTCATCTCTGATGGCAGAGGAACATGGATGTTCTACGAGTCATCTGGAAGTCAGGAGCCACCATGTGGTTCTCCTCAGGTCTCCTCATGTCTCCTCCCAGGTCTCCCTCGTGTCTCCCCCAGGTCTCCCCAGGTCTCCCCCAGGTCTCCTCGTGTCTCCCCCCAGGTCTCCTCATGTCTCCTCATGTTTGTTCCCCCAGGTCTCCTCGTGTCTCCCCCCAGGTCTCCTCGTGTCTCCTCATGTCTCCTCTTGTCTCCCCCCAGGTCTCCTCGTGTCTCCTCGTGTCTCCTCATGTCTACCCAGGTCTCCTCTTGTCTCCTCGTGTCTCCCCCCAGGTCTCCTTGTGTCTCCTCATGTCTCCTCATGTCTCCCCACAGGTCTCCTCATGTCTCCTCATGTCTACCCAGGTCTCCTCATGTCTCCCCACAGGTCTCCTCATGTCTCCTCGTGTCTCCTCATGTCTCTCGTGTCTCCTCCCAGGTCTCTTGTGTCTCCTCATTGTCTCCTCATGTCTCCCCATCTTGTCTGGGTCTCTCCCATGTCTCCTCATTTCTCTTTGGTCTCCCTCATTCTCTTCTCCATTTGCCTTGGTCTCCTCATTGTCTTCATGTCTCTCTCTCATGTCTCCTCATGTCTCCCACAGGTTCTCATGTCCTCCACAGGTCTCATGTCTCCCACAGGTTCCTCATGCTCTCCTCGTGTTCTCTGTTCCTCATGTCTACCAGGTCTCCTCATGTTCTCATGTCCCCCACGGTCTCTCATGTCTCCTCGGTCTCCCATGTTCTCACGGTCTCCTCATGTTCTCCATGTCTACCCAGGTTCTTCCTCATGTCTTCCTCATGTTCTCCCCAGGTCTCCTTCATGTTCTCCCCCAGGTCTCCTCATGTCTCCTCGTTGTCTCCCCCCAGGTCTCCTCGTGTCTCCCCCAGGTCTCCTCATGTCTCCTCATGTCTCCCCCCAGGTCTCCTCCATGTCTCCCCACAGGTCTCCTCATGTCTCCCCACAGGTCTCCTCCTCATGTCTCCTCATGTCTCCCCAGGTCTCCTCATGTCTCCTCGTGTCTCCCCACAGGTCTCCTCTCATGTCTCCTCATGTCTCCCCCAGGTCTCCTCATGTCTCCTCATGTCTCCTCGTGTCTCCCCACAGGTCTCCTCATGTCTCCTCATGTCTCCCCCCAGGTCTCCTCATGGTCTCCTCATGTCTCCTCATGTCTCCCCACAGGTCTTCTCCTCATGTCTCCTCGTGTCCCCCAGGTCTCCTCATGTCTCCTCATGTCTCCCCAGGTCTCCTCATGTCTCCTCTGTCTCCCCCCAGGTCTCCTCATGTCTCCCCAGGTCTCCTCATGTCTCCCCCCCAGGTCTCCTCATGTCTCCTCGTGTCTCCCCACAGGTCTCCTCATGTCTCCTCATGTCTCCCCCCAGGTCTCCTCGTGTCTCCCCACAGGTCTCCTCATGTCTCCTCATGTCTCCCCCCAGGTCTCCTCATGTCTCCCCACAGGTCTCTCCTCATGTCTCCTCATGTCTACCCAGGTCTCCTCATGTCTCCTCGTTGTCTCCCCCCAGGTCTCCTCATGTCTCCCCCCAGGTCTCCTCATGTCTCCCCACAGGTCTCCTCATGTCTCCTCATGTCTCCCCCCAGGTCTCCTCATGTCTCCCCCCAGGTCTCCTCATGTCTCCCCACATGTCTCCTCATGTCTCCTCATGTCTCCCCACAGGTCTCCTCATGTCTCCCCACAGGTCTCCTCATGTCTCCTCATGTCTCCCCAGGTCTCCTCATGTCTCCTCGTGTCTCCCCCCAGGTCTCCTCATGTCTCTCCCCACAGGTCTCCTCATGTCTCTCCCCACAGGTCTCCTCATGTCTCCTCATGTCTACCCAGGTCTCCTCGTTCTCATGTCTCCTCGTGTCTCCTCTTGTATCCCCCCAGGTCTCCTCATGTCTCCTCATGTCTCCCCCCAGGTCTCCTCATGTCTCCCCACAGGTCTCCTCATGTCTCCTCATGTCTACCCAGGGTCTCCTCGTGTCTCCTCATGTCTCCTCTCATGTCTCCTCTTGATGTCCCCCCAGGTCTCCTTATGTCTCCTCATGTCTCCCCCAGGTCTCCTCGCTGTCTCCCCCAGGTCTCCTCATGGTCTCCCCCCCAGGTCTTCTCTTGTCTCCCCCCCCAGGTCTCCTCTTGTCTCCCCCCAGGTCTCCTCTTGTCTCCTCTTGTCTCCCCCCAGGTCTCCTCATGTCTCCTCATGTCTACCCAGGTCTCCTCGTGTCTCCTCATGTCTCCTCATGTCTCCTCTTGTATCCCCCCAGGTCTCCTCTTGTCTCCTCATGTCTCCCCCCAGGTCTCCTCGTGTCTCCCCCCAGGTCTCCTCATGTCTCCCCCAGGTCTTCTCTTGTCTCCCCCCAGGTCTCCTCTTGTCTCCCCCCAGGTCTCCTCTTGTCTCCTCTTGTCTCCCCCCAGGTCTCCTCGTGTCTCCTCGTGTCTCCTCGTGTCTCCTCGTGTCTCCCCCCATGTCTCCTCTTGTCTCCCCCAGGTCTCCTCGTGTCTCCTCGTGTCTCCTCGTGTCTCCTCGTGTCTCCTCGTGTCTCCCCCCATGTCTCCTCGTGTCTCCCCCCAGGTCTCCTCGTGTCTCCTCGTGTCTCCCCCCAGGTCTCCTCATGTCTCCTCAGGTCTCTTCGTGTCTCCTCCATTTCATCAGATTTCTAGTTTATGTTTTTAATAAATTCTTCTGAACATCCAGAGAAGACGTTCTGAAGATGTTCTGAAGATGTTAAAACTGTTCATGAATCAGGTCTGATTAGAACCCGGACGGGTTCGGGTCTCTCCAGAACCCGGACGGGTCGGTCGATCAAAGACTCTGCAGCCGGTATCGAACCTTTGATATTGGCCGGCCGTGTTCTGTGCGCGTGACTTCTTTCCTCCCGCTCCGTCCGCGCGCTGAAGATCACATGACCTGTGTAGTGACTTGGCGCTCACGCCCCGCCCACAGCTCTGGTTCTCCCTCCTGATTGGTGTGGAGTCTGTCTGCGGTGACGTCATGACGCAGCAGACGGAAGCGGTAAGTACTAAGGACAGAAGTTCAGGAGAACCAGAACCGGTCTGCTCCGCTGTCCAGGTTACGGTCCCGGTCCGGTTCTGGCTTCAGGTGTTCGGTGGAACCGCAGTATCCCGGAACAGCTTCAGGTGAGCGCGTGCCTCGGTTCCGAGTCCTTCTGGGTGTCGGTGACCTTTTAGCTCCGCGTTAACAGTCCGAACCGAACCGAACCTCCGATCGAAACCACAGCGTGACCGGGAGGGGAGGGGGGGGGTGTTTATGAGCTGCGCGTGCGTCATGATAACAATGGTGCACGCGGACGAGACCCCGCGGTCGGGTCGGATTAATCAGAAGTTTGGAACCGCCGGACCGGACCTGCGCGCGCAGCAGGACAAGTAACGGGGGCGCGAGGACACGTACACAGGATGGAGGGGGCGGGGCCAAACATCAGAGGTGACCGAGATCTCCGAGAAGAACCGAACCAAGAGACGGCGGAGCTGCTCGGAACCGGACCGGTCTGTCGGAGGCAGGTTCTGCTGTCCGCTCCAAGGTTCCGACCCATCAGCTGCTTCGTGAGCTTTGAAGTCCGTCATGGAGCAGAACCCCGCCTGTTGTTTCTGCTGAGGGTTTGTTGACCCACTTCCTGCGGTCTGAACCTGGCTTTGATCTGCTGCCAGAACCACCGGGGGGGGGGGGGCTGGGCCCGGCCCGCGAGGGCCCCTGGACCAGCAGAACCTCCCCGACCCACAATGACCTGTTGTTAGTGCTGAACAGACGTTTCAGACAAACAGGTAAAGTTCTGAGCAGTTCTGGTCAGAGGTCAGAGGTCAGAGGTCAGCTCCTGCAGATCTAACCCTTTGGAGGAAGGCTCTGATTGGTCCACTGCCTCACCAGGACCCTGTGACGGGTCTCTGAGGACCCGCCGCTTCCGACGGGTCTCTGCGGACCCCTGTCATCAGACACATGTGACGTCAGCATTATGATCACCTGTGGATGAGAGGTTCTGCAGGTCCGGATCACCTGTAGGTCAGAGGTTCTGCAGGTCCGGATCACCTGTAGATCAGAGGTTCTGCAGGTGTGGATCACCTGTGGATCAGAGGTTCTGCAGGTCCGGATCACCTGTAGATCAGAGGTTCTGCAGGTGTGGATCACCTGTGGATCAGAGGTTCTGCAGGTCCGGATCACCTGTAGATCAGAGGTTCTGGAGGTCCGGATCACCTGTAGATCAGATGTTCTGCAGGTCCGGATCACCTGTAGATCAGAGGTTCTGCAGGTCCGGATCACCTGTGGATCAGAGGTTCTGGAGGTCCGGATCACCTGTAGATCAGAGGTTCTGCAGGTCCGGATCACCTGTAGATCAGAGGTTCTGCAGGTGTGGATCACCTGTAGATCAGAGGTTCTGCAGGTGTGGATCACCTGTAGATCAGAGGTTCTGCAGGTCCGGATCACCTGTAGATCAGAGGTTCTGGAGGTGTGGATCACCTGTGGGTCAGAGGTTCTGGAGGTCCGGATCACCTGTAGATCAGAGGTTCTGCAGGTCCGGATCACCTGTAGATCAGAGGTTCTGCAGGTCCGGATCACCTGTGGATCAGAGGTTCTGGAGGTCCGGATCACCTGTAGATCAGAGGTTCTGCAGGTCCGGATCACCTGTAGATCAGAGGTTCTGCAGGTGTGGATCACCTGTAGATCAGAGGTTCTGCAGGTGTGGATCACCTGTGGATCAGAGGTTCTGAAGGTCCGGATCACCTGTAGATCAGAGGTTCTGGAGGTGTGGATCACCTGTGGATCAGAGGTTCTGCAGGTCCGGATCACCTGTAGATCAGAGGTTCTGGAGGTCCGGATCACCTGTAGATCAGAGGTTCTGCAGGTCCGGATCACCTGTAGATCAGAGGTTCTGCAGGTCCGGATCACCTGTAGATCAGAGGTTCTGCAGGTGTGGATCACCTGTAGGTCAGAGGTTCTGGAGGTCCGGATCACCTGTAGATCAGAGGTTCTGCAGGTCCGGATCACCTGTAGGTCAGAGGTTCTGCAGGTCCGGATCACCTGTAGATCAGAGGTTCTGGAGGTCCGGATCACCTGTAGGTCAGAGGTTCTGGAGGTCCGGATCACCTGTAGGTCAGAGGTTCTGCAGGTCCGGATCACCTGTAGATCAGAGGTTCTGGAGGTCCGGATCACCTGTAGATCAGAGGTTCTGGAGGTCCGGATCACCTGTAGGTCAGAGGTTCTGCAGGTCCGGATCACCTGTAGATCAGAGGTTCTGCAGGTCCGGATCACCTGTAGATCAGAGGTTCTGCAGGTCCGGATCACCTGTAGGTCAGAGGTTCTGCAGGTCTGGATCACCTGTAGGTCAGAGGTTCTGCAGGTCTGGATCACCTGTAGGTCAGAGGTTCTGCAGGTCCGGATCACCTGTAGATCAGAGGTTCTGCAGGTCCGGATCACCTGTAGATCAGAGGTTCTGCAGGTGTGGATCACCTGTGGATCAGAGGTTCTGCAGGTCCGGATCACCTGTAGATCAGAGGTTCTGCAGGTCCGGATCACCTGTAGATCAGAGGTTCTGGAGGTCCGGATCACCTGTAGATCAGAGGTTCTGCAGGTCCGGATCACCTGTAGATCAGAGGTTCTGCAGGTGTGGATCACCTGTAGATCAGAGGTTCTGCAGGTCCGGATCACCTGTAGGTCAGAGGTTCTGCAGGTCCGGATCACCTGTGGATCAGAGGTTCTGCAGGTCCGGATCACCTGTAGATCAGAGGTTCTGGAGGTCCGGATCACCTGTAGATCAGAGGTTCTGCAGGTCCGGATCACCTGTAGGTCAGAGGTTCTGCAGGTCCGGATCACCTGTAGATCAGAGGTTCTGGAGGTCCGGATCACCTGTAGGTCAGAGGTTCTGCAGGTCCGGATCACCTGTAGGTCAGAGGTTCTGCAGGTCCGGATCACCTGTAGATCAGAGGTTCTGGAGGTCCGGATCACCTGTAGGTCAGAGGTTCTGGAGGTCCGGATCACCTGTAGGTCAGAGGTTCTGCAGGTCCGGATCACCTGTAGATCAGAGGTTCTGGAGGTCCGGATCACCTGTAGGTCAGAGGTTCTGCAGGTCCGGATCACCTGTAGGTCAGAGGTTCTGCAGGTCCGGATCACCTGTAGATCAGAGGTTCTGCAGGTCCGGATCACCTGTAGGTCAGAGGTTCTGCAGGTCTGGATCACCTGTGGATCAGAGGTTCTGGAGGTCCGGATCACCTGTAGATCAGAGGTTCTGCAGGTCCGGATCACCTGTGGATCAGAGGTTCTGGAGGTCCGGATCACCTGTAGATCAGAGGTTCTGCAGGTCCGGATCACCTGTAGATCAGAGGTTCTGCAGGTCCGGATCACCTGTGGATCAGAGGTTCTGGAGGTCCGGATCACCTGTAGATCAGAGGTTCTGCAGGTCCGGATCACCTGTAGATCAGAGGTTCTGCAGGTGTGGATCACCTGTAGATCAGAGGTTCTGCAGGTGTGGATCACCTGTAGATCAGAGGTTCTGCAGGTCCGGATCACCTGTAGATCAGAGGTTCTGGAGGTGTGGATCACCTGTGGGTCAGAGGTTCTGGAGGTCCGGATCACCTGTAGATCAGAGGTTCTGCAGGTCCGGATCACCTGTAGATCAGAGGTTCTGCAGGTCCGGATCACCTGTAGATCAGAGGTTCTGCAGGTCCGGATCACCTGTAGATCAGAGGTTCTGCAGGTCCGGATCACCTGTGGATCAGAGGTTCTGCAGGTCCGGATCACCTGTAGATCAGAGGTTCTGCAGGTGTGGATCACCTGTAGATCAGAGGTTCTGCAGGTGTGGATCACCTGTGGATCAGAGGTTCTGAAGGTCCGGATCACCTGTAGATCAGAGGTTCTGGAGGTGTGGATCACCTGTAGATCAGAGGTTCTGCAGGTCCGGATCACCTGTAGATCAGAGGTTCTGCAGGTCCGGATCACCTGTAGGTCAGAGGTTCTGCAGGTCCGGATCACCTGTAGATCAGATGTTCTGCAGGTCCGGATCACCTGTAGATCAGAGGTTCTGCAGGTCCGGATCACCTGTGGATCAGAGGTTCTGGAGGTCCGGATCACCTGTAGATCAGAGGTTCTGCAGGTCCGGATCACCTGTAGGTCAGAGGTTCTGCAGGTCCGGATCACCTGTAGATCAGAGGTTCTGGAGGTCCGGATCACCTGTAGATCAGAGGTTCTGCAGGTCCGGATCACCTGTAGATCAGAGGTTCTGCAGGTCCGGATCACCTGTAGATCAGAGGTTCTGCAGGTCTGGATCACCTGTAGGTCAGAGGTTCTGCAGGTCCGGATCACCTGTAGGTCAGAGGTTCTGCAGGTCCGGATCACCTGTAGATCAGAGGTTCTGGAGGTCCGGATCACCTGTAGGTCAGAGGTTCTGGAGGTCCGGATCACCTGTAGGTCAGAGGTTCTGCAGGTCCGGATCACCTGTAGATCAGAGGTTCTGGAGGTCCGGATCACCTGTAGGTCAGAGGTTCTGGAGGTCCGGATCACCTGTAGATCAGAGGTTCTGGAGGTCCGGATCACCTGTAGGTCAGAGGTTCTGCAGGTCCGGATCACCTGTAGATCAGAGGTTCTGGAGGTCCGGATCACCTGTAGATCAGAGGTTCTGGAGGTCCGGATCACCTGTAGGTCAGAGGTTCTGCAGGTCCGGATCACCTGTAGATCAGAGGTTCTGCAGGTCCGGATCACCTGTAGATCAGAGGTTCTGGAGGTCCGGATCACCTGTAGGTCAGAGGTTCTGCAGGTCCGGATCACCTGTAGATCAGAGGTTCTGCAGGTCCGGATCACCTGTAGATCAGAGGTTCTGCAGGTCCGGATCACCTGTAGGTCAGAGGTTCTGCAGGTCTGGATCACCTGTAGATCAGAGGTTCTGGAGGTCCGGATCACCTGTAGATCAGAGGTTCTGCAGGTCCGGATCACCTGTAGGTCAGAGGTTCTGCAGGTCCGGATCACCTGTAGGTCAGAGGTTCTGCAGGTCCGGATCACCTGTAGATCAGAGGATCTGCAGGTCCGGATCACCTGTAGATCAGAGGTTCTGGAGGTCCGGATCACCTGTAGGTCAGAGGTTCTGCAGGTCCGGATCACCTGTAGGTCAGAGGTTCTGGAGGTCCGGATCACCTGTAGATCAGAGGTTCTGCAGGTCCGGATCACCTGTAGGTCAGAGGTTCTGCAGGTCTGGATCACCTGTGGATCAGAGGTTCTGCAGGTCCGTTTGCTGATAGAGGAATCCGGTCGCGGTGCGTTCAGGCGCTCACGTTCATCAGCTGAGCTTAATGATCTACGGATCATTAAGCTCAGCTCAGGTCCTGATTGGCTGTGACAGAATCAGACCAGCGTGTGATTGGCTGCAGTTACTTCCTGGTTCAGGTCAGCTGTGTTAAAGGCTCTCTCTCTCTCTCTCTCTCTCTGTTTCAGTGCCTTCAGGACTCGATCGCCCGTCTCTCCTCAGGTAAGACCCTCAGGTTTGTGTTTACAGATCCTCTAGAGAACCCGGGTTCTTCAGAACCTCTCCAGAACCCCCTTTATGAGAAGATTCTGATGCTGGGATCCAGAACCCGGTTTGCATGGATGGGAGATTGTAACTGGATGATGATGAGTAGATGTTTGAATATAATCTCACATCATCTGATTCTATTTTAATCCGTCGGATCAGTAAAAATGTGAAGTTCTGATGTCAGCCGTTTCATTCAGTCGATTATAAATAATATCCAGTAAAACTCGACGTCTTCAACTTTATGAAATACATGTTCCTGATGATGAATAGAAAAGTCTAAATAAATGTTTTTAAACCACTAGAGAAGATCTGCAGCGGGGGGGGGGGGGGGTCTCAGCTGGCAGCACCGGCCCGCTTGGATCTCTGAGCTTAGAAGCTCCGCCTTCGTGGCTGGAGACCAGCCCTCAGGGCGGAGCCTCATGTTAGAGGCGGAGCCTCGTGTTGGAGGAAATATTCTTATTTTTGAAGGGATTAGTGTTTTAAAAACACTTATTTAGACTTTTCTATTCATCATCAGGAACATGTTTTTTTCAGAAAGTTGAAGACGTGGAGTTTTACTGGATATTATTCACAATCAAAGGTTTAATCAAACCAGAGAACTATGGTGAACGAGCATTCTGGTAGTACTTGAACGCATCACTCCTGGATGAATCAGTGAGACGAGAAAAGAGTCTCAGGATAGATCTGTGTGAGATAGATCTGTTGTGTTTAAGAGGAGATTCCTGGTGTTAAAGATGTGTCATTTTGATGTGTAAATTGTATTTTATATATTGTTTTACTTTTGCACAGAACGTATTATATGAATCACAAATCCAGAAGTACGCCCCACAGATCCGAGTGAGCCTGTTTTCTCTCCGTGGCTCGTCTTCAGGACAGTCCAGGTTTTTGTTTCCGTTCTCTGCAGCGCCTCCTACAGGTCAGGCCGTTCTCAGAGCTGACGCCTGGAGATAAACGAGGTGAATGATCTGCAGATCAGATGGTATCACCGGGTCCAGACGGGCCGGTGCTGCCGGGACAGTGGAGGCTGCGTGGATGGGTCATAAACGGAGATAAAGGAGATCTCCTGATAAGACTCTGAAGGCCGACGGCAGCAGAGGGACAAAGATTAACCCCCAGAACGTTCAGGCGTCTGTCCGCCACACTTTGGACCTTCAGGTGTTCCGCTGTGGTTCTGAGAACCGGAGCTTTGCTTTGGTGAAGACGATGAGGAAGACAACCGTCTGTGAATGTGAAGCGGCAGAGATCTATCAACACGTTGGTGATGGAAGTTCTAGTAGAAAATCTCTATGTTCAGTTCTTGTTTCTTCAGGTTTCAGCTTCTGTTTGTTTCTGTTGGGAGGATTGTTTCTCACAGGGGGAGGAGCTTCTGCAGTCTGTGATTCCATTGGCCGGGTGACTCTGAAAGACCGGTTCTGGACCGGTTTGTGGCTCACTAACAGGAAATGACATCACGAGAAGGAAGTTCATGACGATCAATAAAAACAAGTTGAATATTTAACGGTTAACACTAATGTCAGTTTGACATAAATTCAAATCTAAAACTTGAATCATAAAACCTGAAATCAATGTTTGAAAGTAGAAGAAACTCCAGGAAGAGTTATTTAGGATCAGATCAGATCAGATGAAAGTCTGGATTTAATGAGATCAGGAAGCATGTTTCTGGACGTTTACACACGGATGCAGCGACGTGACGGCTTTGTTTCTGGAGTCTTCTTCATGTTTCAATCCAGGCTGTCGCCATGGTAACGGTCAGAAGCTGAGCGTTCTGACCCCTCCCACCGGTGAGAAATGCATCAGGACCTCTGACTGTCTATAGAGAACTGGACTGAGTGTATGTAGAGATAAGCAGCTGTTATCAGTCATTCTATTGGTCAGAACGAACATTCTGGATCTTATCTTATTAACTGACCAATCAGATGCCTCAAAGTGGGTGGAGCCTGCTGGCTCCCACATCCAACATTTCAAGCATTTGCCTACTATCAAGTGGAAGGGGCGTGGCCTGATTGCCAGACTCAGATCGACTCGGACCAATCACTGACGTCGTCCGGCTCCAACATGGCGACTGAATTGACTTTGGAGCCGTAGGTGAAGTATTTCCTGTGGGGGGGGGTCGTCACATTCAGTGGGTCCAGTTCTCTGGTGCCGACGATGGTTCTGAACGGATGACAGAGTGGATCTGAGGAAGCCCAGCAGTGAAAAGACTAAAGCCTGAGTCTAGAGCTTTCTCTACTAGAATCTCCTCCTCTGACACGTGGTTCCTGAAGATGGCCGACAGTGGACCATGCTGCGGTTCTGAACGGGAAGACGTGAAGCACAGCGTCTCCGCAGGAAGCTAACGCTCTACGGAGCCTGGGCTGTTGCCGTGGTAACCTGATGCTGCTCAGCCCCTCCCGAAACCGCATCCACCTGCTCTGTACCCCTCCCCCGTTCAGAACCCAGTGGGGGTTCTGGTCTGGTTTTCTCTGCACACGTCTCCACGCAGTGACGCAGACAGGAAGGTGACTCTGGCTCCGCCCTCAGTTCTACCTGGAAGGTCGGTCATGCCCGTTTGATCGAAGCCTCTTTAAATTTTGAGAGGCGGGGCTTCCGTTATGTAACCGCCATTTAACCAGAACACAGACGTGACCGCAGCTTCTCGTTAACGCCGCTGTGATCCAATTGAACGACAGCTGATGAGTAATGGGGGCCTGTGATTGGTTGAGTCTGCCGTCTTTAGCCTCAGGGCCTGACAGCCAATCAGATTAAAGCAGTGGTCTGCTCTGTCTGGCTCGTTGCCATGGTGACGGCTGGCTATATCAGCCGCCGTGATGTCATCAGCAGTCAGTTCTGGTCTTTCTGGGTCCGGGTGAGGACGATCGAGCCTCCGGAGCAGAACCCACAGGTGAGTTCTGAAGCGGGTCGGGTCGGGTCGGGGGGGGGGGGTCAGCACAGGTTCTGGTAGAACCGTCTTCAGCCGTGTTGGTTGGTTCTGCTCCACCAGCACCACAGACGAGTACGACATGCTTTGGGTCGAGGGGGGTCGAGGGGGGTTGGGGTGTGGGGGGGGTGGCGTTGGTGTGGGCGGAGTCAGCACCCGATGGTCACGCTGGTGCAGCGGTAAACGGCGTGAACGCAGTTTGTGATCGTGATGAACTCGTCTTCCTGCAGTCATGGATCACATGAACCACACCCCCATGGGGGCGGACCCCACCCACAGCCACGCCCACCACCACACCGAGGCCCACCCCACCACCGCCCACAACCACGGAGGAGGGGACTCTGACGGGGGCCACGGGGGCCACATGGGCATGGTGAGTGAGCGCAGGTCTGTCATGTGACGATGATGTCATCGACCTGACACGTCTCTGCCGTCCAGGCCATGACCTTCAACCTGGACTGCCACAACGTGCCGCTGCTGTTCCAAGGGCTGCTCATCAACTCACCTGGAGGTAGGCGGAGCTTCCTTCCTGTGGTGTGACCCCCCCTCAGCTGAGTCTCACACCCCCCCTCGCTGTCCCTCAGAGATGGTGGCGGCCTGCGTGGGCGTGTTCCTGCTGGCGGCGCTGTACGAGGGCCTGAAGATCGGCCGCGAGGTGCTGCTGCGCCGCAGCCAGGTCAACGTGCGCTACAACTCCATGCCGGTACCGGGGGCCGACGGGACGGTTCTGATGGAGACCCACAAGACGGTCGGGTGAGTCGCTGCTCACACATGCGGGATGGGGGCGGAGCCAGCGAGGACCAATCCAGAACACTGGACCTGAAACGTGTTTGTGAGGCCAAACTGCCTCTGGTTCTGGTTCTGGTTCTGGTTCTGCTGCTGGTTCTGCTGCTGGTTTTCCGTCTCGGGTTGTTTTCTGTGGCAGGAAGTGATGCGGCTGCAGGAAGTGATGCGGCTGCAGGAAGTGATGCGGCTGCAGGAAGTGCTGCAGCCGCATCACTTCCTGTTTGAGTGAACGTTTCAGACGACGACTCGTTTAGCACGTTCAGCTAAGCTAGATGCTAACGTGGCCTGACATGCTAACCCCTCTCGTTTCAGGCAGCGGATGCTAAGCCCCGCCCACTTCCTCCAGACGCTGCTGCACATCATCCAGGTGGTGGTCAGCTACTTCCTGATGCTCATCTTCATGACCTACAACGGCTACCTCTGCATCGCCGTGGCAGCCGGCGCCGGCATGGGCTACTTCCTGTTCAGCTGGCGAAAGGCGGTGGTGGTCGACATCACGGAGCACTGCCATTAGCCGCCGTGCTAGTTAGCCTCACAGCTCTAACGCCTGTTAGCCGTTTGCTAGCAGGAAACAAGCTAATCACCTGTAAACGACGTATAATCCCAGGAGGCGGCGCGGCGGGAAAGTGGCGCCGCCGGCCGGCTGGAACAGCCCACAGTTGGACGAGCCAGCCAATAAGACGGCAGATCCCCATCAGCCAAACCTCCTCTCTCTCCTTTAGTGCCATGACCACGCTGGTATGCGTAGCTCCTCCCCCTCGGTAGCCCGCCTGGAGCCTCATTGGCTGTTTTGTTTTTAGTTTGATTTGTTTCCTGTTTACACGACAAACGTCTTTATTTAAATTTACTCAAAGATTCTTCCTGTTTCCTGTCTCTGTGGACGAATCGACCAATCAGAGCACAGCCACGTGATCCTCCCGCACACCTCTCAGGTAATGTTGGCCGCTCGCCGCCGTGGGCCTTAACTCCTCCTGCTGCCTTACTGAGCGAGCATCTGCTGTCGTCATGGAGACGGAGGCCGCTCAGATCCAGCCAATGACGCGTCAGTTTGAGGGAGGTCCTCTGATCATGGAGGTGGGCGGGCCTTATCTTCTGGACCAATGAGGTGGTGCGTCTGCCTGTGAATCGGTTTTATCAAAGTTTTCTGTCGACGTGCTGGAATCAGAATAAAGTTCTCGTCTTCTGCGGCTCCTTTCCTGTCTGTGTGAAGAACGCCCAGGTCGATTGTTCACCATCAAGCCCCTCCCCTTCCTGTGTTCTAAGGCTCACCTTGATGCTGTTTCCTCTAGTCTGTCTGGGTCGTGTCGGTTCTGAGGCGGGAAACCTTTCCTGTCTGTGCGGCCGCTGAGTGTAAAGGTTTAATGGAGCCGCAGCAGGAGAGGTCACCACGGGGTCATGAGGTCACCATGAGGTCACCACGGGGTCATGAGGTCACCATGAGGTCACCACGGGGTCATGAGGTCACCACGGGGTCATGAGGTCACCACGAGGTCATGAGGTCACCACGGGGTCATGAGGTCACCACGGGGTCATGAGGTCACCATGAGGTCACCACGGGGTCATGAGGTCACCATGAGGTCACCACGGGGTCATGAGGTCACCACGGGGTCATGAGGTCACCACGGGGTCATGAGGTCACCACGGGGTCATGAGGTCACCATAGAGCTCTCTCAGGGTTCTGGGTTTGTTGTTTCCCAGCTCAGCATCTCCAGAGGCCCGTTTCAAGAAGCAGGTTTAACAAATTCAGAGTTGAAACCTGAACTCAGAGTCACTGGACTCAAAATTCTCAAACTTAGAGTTTTGGGTTTCAGATCAGCTGAAAATGTTTGATTCAATCAACTCTGAGTTGTTGGAACCAGAATCAGGTGAGAGCGTCGCGAGCATTAAAAGAACTGATCAATGGAGCAAAGACAGCACGATTCACCATGGCAACGGGAACAAACATCCGAGTTTTGTGGCTACTTCCGGTGACGGAAATTGATAAGTTCCTAAAGCATATGAGACTACAAGAACATTTTCATCAAGATAATAAACCCAGCTGCAGCGATAAAACAGAGAGAAAACATCTGCAGAGTTAATGCATACGTCTACATTTGAATCAGTTCAAATAACTAATAAATAATATCAGGAAGGTTATTTTGTCACTTGTTAAGTAAGGAATGGTTCTTGATCTGTTCATAATTTAACCAGTCATCTCTGTAATCACATGAATGACCGTTTTCCTCAACCCCCACCCCCCCACGGATATCACTGCACGCTAAAAAGAAACACTGTAGCTGCCTGAGATATGTTAAAATAAGCATTTATTTAAATGTAATTCTCAAGACTTAAACGTAACTGAATAGTATTTTTTAATTACATAAACGCGCCGTGCTGGGGCTTGGATTTGAACTTGGGACGCCAAAAGCAGAGGCAGCGTCGCTGACAACTGGGCTAATACGTGGTCAGTCAGTGATGACTGTTGTATACGAGTTCAAAGCCCCTATCGGTTTTTGAGATTTAATGATTTCGATTTTTAGGGGTTTCAAATGATGAAAATAAAACTCCTTATTATCAATAGCAAATCCCTGGAATAACTCACTATTTATAATGTCACTCAAATCAAACTGAATCGTAGAAACTGCATCAATCGACTCGTGTCCTCAAATCCTCTCCAGACATAAATAACATTTCCTCTGGATTAATCCCGCCTCCTCTCTACATGATCCTCTATGAATGGACATGTCATTTTGGTTTCTGCTGGTGGAAACGTGACGTCTCTAATGTGAATGTTCTCTAAATATTAATGAAGAACTCAGATTTGAACATTCTCACTTTTAAAAAGGGGCGGAGACTGCAGAGAACTCTGAGTTTCCTGAAGAAAACCTGCTCCAGACCAGGTTTCATTCACAGACTCAGTTGCCATGGTGATTGATTCTGAGTTCAGCTTAACCCGCTTCTTGAAACGGGCTTGGTTTAACCCACTTTCACGGGTTTAAGTTTCTGAAGACCAAAGACTTTCAGTTTTCCTTATTCAGAGTTCACAAACTCAGAGTTTCAACAAAACCTGCATCTTGAAACGGGCCCCTGGACAGTAAATGTACCAAAATCAATCCAGTAAATAAATAAATAGTAAATGTGATCCTTTGGAACCAAACAGATTCCAGATGTTTGAACCTCCAGCTCTGACTTAAACAACAATCCAATCACCAGTGGATCCGATCTGATTCTTAGTAGATTCTGATCATCTTGATCCAAACTTCCAGCAACAAGACTCCGATCTATCCCTGGTACTGAACAGTGAAGGTGTTGGATCCACCTGGATCCAGGTGGATCCAGATGGATCCACCTGGATCCATCTGGATTCACCTGCATCCATCTGGATCCAGGTGCATCCACCTGGATCCATCTGGATTCACCTGCATCCATCTGGATCCACCTGGATCCAGGTGGATCCAGGTGGATCCAGGTGGATCCACCTGGATCCACCTGGATCCACCTGCTTTGGATGCAGGCGGACAGAAAGTCTTTGATCTTCTAGAACAATAAAGGTTTTTGGGGAAAGTTCGGATGTGTTCCGATCGATCGTGGATGACAAACAAGAGACGGTGGCTCCTCCCACAGTGCCGCAGTTGGTCTCCATGGTAACGGAGGATTGTTTACGGAGGGGCCACGCCGGGAGACAGACGTGTAGATCACCGGAGAAAAACCTGCAAAAGGTGAGCAGCGCGCGCGCGAAATCCTGCTTCAGTCTGCAGGACGATCCGTTTCTAACCGAACCCGGTCCCGGTTCGATCCGATCCTGTTTTGGTTCAGCAGAACCGGAAGCTGCGGGTTGATGCTGAACCGGAAACAGCCGAAAACTGGATCAAAGGTTTCAACATCAAAGACGAGATTCACAAAGAACAACAAACGTTTGTAAACAAAAACAAAACCTTTGATGTTAAAGAGTATCTATAAATAGAATATCGATATCATCTTAACCTCTAAGTCCCGAGTTAATATGCGAGCTAACCTCTAAACACGGCACGCGGACGATGACGTCACATCAACCTTAGCATTGAAACGTTTTATTTTGAATCGTGATATTACATTATATTACATCATCATCATCATCATCATCATCTGGATCCTTCAGACTCTGATCCAGATCTCAGAGACCTTCATTCCACCTGAGCTCCGTCTGCCTTAATGACTCGGAACACTCTCCTCTCAGCTCCTCAGGTGACCTGCAGCTGTAGGTGAGCTGCAGGTGCAGGTGAGGTGCAGGTGAGCTGCAGGTGCAGGTAAGCTGCAGGTGAGGTGCAGGTGAGGTGCAGGTGAGCTGCAGGTGAGGTGCAGGTGAGCTGCAGGTGCAGGTGCAGGTGAGCTGCAGCTGCAGGTGCAGGTGAGGTGCAGGTGAGCTGCAGGTGCAGCTGCAGGTGAGCTGCAGGTGAGCTGCAGGTGAGGTGAGCTGCAGGTGAGGTGGGTGAGGTGAGCTGCAGGTGGTGTGCAGGTTGAGCTGCAGCTGCAGGTGAGCTGCAGGTGAGGTGCAGGTGAGCTGCAGGTGAGGTGCAGGTCACTGCAGGTGAGGTGAGCTGCAGGTGCAGGTGAGGCTGCAGGTGCAGGTGAGGTGCAGGTGCAGCTGCTTGCAGGTGAGCTGCAGGTGCAGGTGGTGGGCAGGTGAGCTGCAGGTGAGCTGCAGGTGCAGGTGAGCTGCAGGTGAGGTGCAGGTGAGCTGCAGGTGAGCTGCAGGTGAGCTGCAGGTGAGCTGCAGGTGCAGGTGAGGTGCAGGTGAGCTGCAGGTGAGCTGCAGGTGAGCTGCAGTCGCTCAGGATTAGCAGTAAACAGGATATTTTGAATATAACTTTATTGTCATTCCAACAAAACGTCTCGGGACAGCTGTGGATGGACAGGAGACGGTGAGGGGAAGCCCCGCCCCCCTACACGTGGTGGGGGTTGGGGGTGCACTGTCTCCCTCTTGGCGCCGCCAGCAGGTGTAAACCTGGAGCTGCTCTGCTGTCCTCGGCAGACCTCACCTGTCCCTGATGGCGGGGACCTCCAGACACGACCACGAGATGGCGGTGAAGGCCAAACGCCAGCTGTCCGAGTGTTCTGACCCGGTGGAGAAGCTCCGCCTCCAGTGTCTGATCCGGGGCTCGTCCGGGATCAAAGGCCTCGGCAGGTGAGCCCCGCCCCTCGTGTGTATGACTCACCTGACCGTCCCGAAGAGGTTTGAACAGATCTTCTGTCCGTAGGACTTTCAGAGTGATGGACGACAACCAGAACCGGTCTCTGGACCTGAAGGAGTTCCTGAAGGGTCTGAACGACTACGGGCTGCTGCTGGAGAAGGAGGAGGCGGCCTCGCTCTTCCAGCACTTTGACCGCGACGGCAGCGGGACCATCAGTTTTGACGAGTTCCTCGTGGCTCTGCGGGTAAAACGCTAACTAGACGGGACGGTGTCAGGTCCAGAACCGGTCCATAACGCTGGCTCTGCTCCCTGCAGCCTCCGATGTCCAAGGCTCGCCTGGAGGTGGTCATGCAGGCCTTCAGGAAGATGGATAAGACGGGGGACGGCGTGATCACGGTGGAGGACCTGCGAGGAATCTACAACGCCAAGTATCACCCCAAGTACCAGAACGGAGAGCTGAGTGAAGACCAGGTGTTCCGGACCTTCCTGGACTCCTTTGACTCTCCGTATGACAAAGACGGGAAGGTGAGAGGTTGGACAGAGGAGGTTCTGGAGGTCATGGCGCCGGCCGGGGTCAGCTGTTCTTAGAACCTGTTAAACCTGCTGTGAAATGCAGCCAGACGTTCCGGCGCTGCGGGCTCGGCCCGTCAGCCGTCTGGACTGTCCAGAACTTCTGCGCTCTGAACAGAGTAGATGTGACTGACATGTCCAAAGGCTTCTCTGGGTTTTGGTAGAACCACATGAATCGTCACGGTTCCGACCTGAACAGAACTTGGGTTCTGAACCCTGGTGGTTGCAGGTTTTCAGAGTGTTTCTGGGTGAATCGACGGCAGAGCGCCTGAAAAGAAGCGACTGATGTGTTGATCTGATGGACGGAGATCAGGATGTTGGTCTTTATCAGTAACAGCTGATAGAAGAAGCAGAAGAACCAAGAGGAACGGGCCTCAAAAACATCTGACCACCTGATCACTGGCAGCAGCTCTGCTGACACCAACCAGAGGAACTCAATCATCTCGTCGCTCTCAACTCAAGACCCCCCCTGAAGAGCACCAACAGGAGCTCAGGTCCAGGACCAGAGAACATCTGCGGGGAACCCTGGAACTGTGCTGGGGGGTCCTACATCTGTCCAGTGGCCTCATGCTGGACACACTCCACGGTCTCCAAGGTCCTGAATGACCTCCGTCCTGTGACCCTCACATCCCGGGCCATGAGGTCAGTGGACCACATGATGAAGCAAACAATCTGATGATGGATCCACTTTAGAGGGGTTGATGGTGCAAGATCTTCATCTTGAACACATTCAGAAGCATCTGGAGATGCCAAACACCTCATCAACTTCTCATCAGCGCTCAATTCCATGCAGCCACACCTCCTCGCTGAGAAGCTGATGTCACGCTTCAGCATGGACCAGCAGCTCACTCCTGGACTTCCTCACCAGCAGAGTCTGAGACCCTGTCCTCATCCACAGGCAAGATCAGTCCAGCAGCTTAACGAGGATTTACAATCAGTGCAATTCAACTAGATGATCTCAAACTCACCACATCTCTGTATATCGTCCTGTGTACACATATATGTAGACTTAGACTTTAGACTTAGACGAGGCTTTATTGATCCCTTTGGGATGGCACCCTCGGGGAAATTAAGTTTTTCAGCAGCTTACATAAGTATACATAGTAAAATTAAAAATCTCACGGTACATGTACATAATGAAAAAAATCTCAATGTTCAATAATAAAGAAGTACATCGACGTAAAGAAGAAGAGCAAAGACTGTATGGCAGTATCAAACGTATATTGACTGTATATTGACTGTATATTGACATGTGGAATATTGTGATACTGTCACCAGAGCTGAGGTCATCCTGAAACCAGGACCGATCTCTAGAACCCACGAGGGTCTGGTTCTACCAGAACCGGGCCACCTCCCTCCTCCCTCTTCCTGGACAAACATCTCCCTTCTCTTCTGATCTGCAGGTCACCAAAGAAGAGTTCCTCGACTACTACAGCGGCGTGAGCGCCTCCATCGACAGCGACGTCTACTTCATCCTCATGATGAGGAACGCCTGGAAGCTCTAAGCTTCCCAGATCCTCACGGATCTTCTACAGATTCCCGGAGGATCCTCCAGGATCTGCAGAGAGACTTGAGATGTGATTCATGTGTCTTTACCTGATCTTCAGAGGATCCCACAGGATCACCAGCAGATCTCCAGAGGCTGAAGAACCTCAGGAATCTTTCGAAGGCCTGAAGGATCTGAGAGGATCAGAGAGGATCTGAGAGGATCAGAGAGGATCTGAGGGGATTGTTGGAAGATCTGCAGTGGATGTTTGTAGGATCAGAGGTTTGGTTCCATGATCCGGTGAAGCTGAATGAAACCAGAATCTTCTGTCAGTTTGAAGACTTTATTGATGTTTGATAAAGCAGATCGATGATGTCATCGATGATGTCATGGTGTCTGTCATGTCTCCTGAAACCGTAGCAGCACGCTTCTCCGATAGGGCCACAAACTGCATCAGGTCTCCATAGCAACGGCTGGGATTGGTCCCAATCGGTCGGAGTCACCGTTGCTATGGCGACCACTCTCACCAACCAGGAGAAGTCACTGGAAGGCCACACCCCCAACACTTCAAACAAAATCTGTCAGTCAGACTCTTTGAATGTTGGATGTGGGCCAGCAGGCTCCGCCTACTTTGGTTGAGAGATCTGATTGGTCAGTTTATGACTTGAATGACAGAAAACATTTTAGGAAATCGGATCATCCAAAAAATGTTAAAAAGGTATCAGAGTCAGAGTGTATTCTGACCGATAGAACCGCGGGATATTTCTCTGTCGAGGACTTTGGGGGCGGGGCCACATGCAGTCAGTGGCTCCTGTCCACCGACAGACAGCAGGAGGTGGAGCTCCTCAGAGCAGCAGCAGGAAACGTCTCTGCTACATCAACAATCAAAACCAGGCTTTTATTCTGAAAATCCTCCCTCAGACGTCCCGAGTGTCCGTGAGCAGCGGGGAGTCGGGGGTTCCAGTCCTGACCGGGAGGCAGTTCTCCAGGCGTCCACCAGGGGGTTCTGTTCAGCTACTTGGTTCTGTAGAAGCTGGACATGGTCACGTAGGCCTCCTCCGGCTGGTTCTGCTGTCCGGCCTCGTGGGCGGAGCCGGCGTGCTGCCAGCTGTCCTCGCTGTCAGAGGAGGTTCTGCT